>LPNX010407717.1:87482-110741 GCA_001517045.1 Pseudotsuga menziesii | reverse complement strand
ATGAAAGGTTGAATCCGAGCGATCTCAAGGCATAGGGAAGGCTAGGAGTCAAGTGAGTCAGATCCATGTCAAGGAAAACTCCAAAAGGATTTGGATTTTTGTACACATCCTAATCTACGCGGTTTTAGTAGTCAAACCCGCGTATATACGCGCTTATAGGTTTAAAAGTCGCGTGTATCATTTTTCACATGTGTTTAGGGATGATCAAGGAAACATCAAAGGACAAAAAATGGTCCATGGGGTCTAAGGAGTCTGTAGCTGGACAAGGGAAGGCCATACAAAGTGTGATTCACCTAGAGTGGTAAAATCAGCTATAACAGAGCCTACCTCACATGGGTTACCCTATTTATAACACCCCTTATCAATTATGGTACCCATGCCGCATTTTCTTAGGTTGCGGGAGCCTTATAGTTGTTTTTCACACAAAAATGAGCCTCATTTTGTACCTTTTACTGAACTACCCTTGATTATAAGGCTCCTTCCCTATGGAGTTATCTTCAATCCCTGGTATGACTCCTTATAAATGACTAGATAGTCGAGTTTCTTGTTCTTTTAGACTCATTAAAGGAACTGAAGGATCATTCATAGTGGTATAAGTTTAACCCTTTTCCAGATCCTATGGATTATTTACGAAAAAGGAATACACTATTTTCTTCAAATTCTAGAAGAGTATCTTTAGGTATAGATTTATCTATTTTCTGGGCCTGGAGGACTAACGTTATGGAAAAAGAACCTGTTTGAGATAAATTTTATGTTTTTCATGCTGTGGACCTAAGCATGAAAAAGATTTCAAACGTTCTTTATGTCATTGTCATGCTCGTTAAACCTCAGTACAAAGCATCAAGTTTATTGTTGTCTGTCCCATTCTCATAATAAATGGAACTTTCCAAGTGATTTTGACTTCCTTCACACTCAACCACTTATACTATGAAATGAGAACTTGACGCATTTCTTGTTTTTCTCTCTCCTAATTTTAGGAGCTATTTTTACCTCCGTTTCAAAAAGGGTTGATACCAATATCACACATTTTCATTTTGAGGCATTTTTTTGGGCATTTGAATCATATTTGTCGCAAAATATTTTTAATTTCTATTTTCAAGTGTGTTTTTTAGAAATTTAACAAAATAACATACATTTACAAGAAACTTATAATGAAAATCATATACATTTTTCAAATTTTCTTTAAAATAAGACATTTTTATTGACAAAATTGTAAACAATTCCATAAAATAAAGACATTTAAAACCGTTTTCAATGGATTTTCAGAGTTTTTTGGTATAAAAATGATAATATTCCATATTATTTTCCAACAAGTGAGATTCACATAAATTCAAGAAAAATTATACCATATATTTGTAAATGACACATTAAAAACATTATATATAGAGATTTTATTTCTAAAATAAAGTCTGAAATTCAAAACATTACTAATATATCTTATCAAAAAATTGTGAAATTTAAAATTTTCTTCAAGACATGAAACTACTCAACAATATCATGCAGGCCAAATTCTTCATCGAAATTGGAATTTTATAGAGTTTGGATTTCTTCATGGATATCAATGTCCTCTTCGATTGGGTCTTCTATGTCTGCAAGATGCCCAAAGTGATCCTTTCCAAACATTCTTCCTAATGGGGATTGAGGCTCTTTTGACATATTCTCCACAAGTGTTTCACTAAAATTTCCTTTCTTCAATCCAACTTCTTGTAATTCATCTCGAAGAACTTGAATAACATGAATTATTTGCTTGATGTAATTGCATTGCAGTGGATCATTATCAATGGATATACAATTTCTTCTTTTCTACAAGGATCATGCTATTGTTGTACCTAATCACCAAAAAATAAAAAATAGTTTAGTTAAATAGCATAAAGAACCATACGTTAAAAAAGTAATAATAATGAAGAATGAAAAAAACAATAAAACTTGAAATATGCTTTCATATGTAATATCATAAATTTTATCTGAATCCGAGAACAAACTTAAGACCCAATCTCCTTCTCTTGAAAATGTATCTATGAGATAATTAATCAATGCTTGTGGATTTTGATAGATCTTTACAATCACTCATTTCAAATATCTTTTTTTCATATGCTAATTTTTTAACCATGGCATTATAAGTCAACATCTGACTATATTTGTCTTCAATATTTTCATTTATTAAAACAGGTTGACAAGTCTTATGTTTTGTTCAAGTTGCAAGATGTATATTTTCAATACCACTGAGAAAGAATTATTGTTGAGTTATAAATATTAGGTGGTTTCGTGTAACAAAGAAATATATATAAGATATTAAAAAACAAAAACAAACAAAAAAAAATAATGTTAAAAAACTAATGTTTAAAAAAAATATAAGTATAAAAATTATTTTTAAGCTTGAATGTTTTAAAAACATAAAAAAACAATTTAAATAAATAAAACAACAAATAAACAATAGAAATAATATAAACAAAACCATATATAAAGCAATTTAAAAAAAATTCAAACTTAAAAAAGGTGGTATGTAAAATGGGTAGGGAGGAGTGGCACAATTCTGAGAATCACGCCACCCTACCCCTTTTACCCACCACCTCCGCCATCGCTTCTCCATATCATACTCCCCACTAGCACTCACACTCAACCGTCCCACTCCCCTCCATGTTTCATACTATATAATATTATATGGTATGAAACATAGAGGGGAATGGGATAGTTGAGTTCTAGTGGTAGTGGGGAGTAGAACATGTATAGTGGTAGGGATAATGTAAACTTCTTTTTTGTTTTTGTTTTTTTGTTTTTAAAAAAAATACATTTACACATTTTTTTATAAGTTTAAAAACATTACTTTTTTACATAATTTTTTTTGTTTTTTATTTACTTTTTAAAATATTTTTTCATTTTTTAATGTTTTTTAACTTTAATTTTGTCTTTTTTAAAGTAAAAAAGACAAAATTTGTTATAACTAATTTTCAAAATTTCTTTATTTTTATTTAATATTTTAAATTTTTGGAGTTAAAATTATACGAACAATTTGTTCCAGTATGGTTTAATATATGATTTCAATATGAATCACATCATAATTTTTTTTTTTTTACTAATAGAGTGGTGAAATTATTTATGTTTTTTTATGTTTAATATGCAAGTTTCAAAACAAAATTGTAATTTATCTCTTGGAGAAAAAATATTTTTCCAATTTACGGGTTGATTTTAGAGTTTTTGTAAACAATAGTATGGGATGTTTAGGCCATGGCTATATGTTTTACCCCAAAAAAAGGACGTGTATACTCGTATCAACACTTTTCTATTAGGGGGTGTTTTTGGTGTTTTTTATGCAAAAATTATCGTTTTTATGGCTAGAGTTCCCATTCTTAGTATAAAGTTCTCATTTCATAGCATAAGTAGTTACTCGTTAAACTAAGGCTACATGTTTTCTTTTGAAGGAGTGTACGTTCAGTGATAGTTTACCCATTTTTCGGACATTCCCAACTAAGTACAAAAAATGTATACCTTAGTTCTTCAGAAGCTAAGAGAGTTCTCCTTTAGATTGTTTTTTACTTTTTTGGACTCGGGAGACTAAATTTATGAAAAAGTACCCCACTAGATTCTTCTTTAGAGTTTTCAAACTCTTAAAACTATTAAAGAACCGATGAGAATTCACTAATTTGGGCTCGTAAAATCCACGGATTGGTGTTAAATCAAGCTTTATTCTCTCTTTTCTTCAAGCTTGCTCCAAAATGAAGAAATACTTGAGTTGAATTTCTTGAACTCATTAAAACTTGACAAGAAAGGAAACGAAGAAATACACTTTGTTGGGTTATAAGTTTGGTGGCAGCAAGTCATTCTTGAACAAAGCACTCCCGGTACTCATGTCTCTGTTTCCACTTCTTTGTTCAACTATCACTTCGATTCATTAATCGTTGATTTGTCCTGAATAAATGGGGAATCTTTCCATGTCTCCTACATGGAAGATAAGTCTAGTTGTTCCATTTTAAAGTATAAAGATTCCTTGGGTCATCTATGTGTCGTGCTCACTATTCAAGGATGTTTACCCCATGTCTGTTCATCCTAATCCGTATCATTTCCATATCTGAGATCATCTTATGTAAATCTTCCCTTATCCATTATATCAGTACTCATGTGACCTGTTGAAGGATTCAGTGCCTTCCTCTTTGCAAAATGGCTTCTGATCAGTACCTCCTGCAGAAGAAGACCTAGAGTTTCAAAGATAGTACCTTAGGATCCAATACTCACATTAGTGGATTCCTCTACATTGGTTGTCAATACAACTCTCTAACTGACACTCTGATGGAATCCTTCCATGTTCGACTTCAATGCATGTATTCACATGGTAGGATTCGTACTGGTTTCTATGGATTTAGACGAAGACATTGGGCTACAGCCTATGTTAGCACTCAAAATATTTCCAAGGTTGTAAAGGTAATCTTAAGGTAATATCAAAAACCACTTTGGAAAGAAACTAACTTTTCTTTCCGGAGAGGGATCTCTCAGATATAAATTTTAACAAGGCCAGATATTGAAATCAATAATTTAAGTTGTGCAGATGGTTGGAACAACACATATAACCATTGGGAAATGGAGTCAAAAAAGATAAATATAATGCAAAATCTTCATACACGAAATCCCAACAAAGGCAAGATAATCATCCAGTCACAGTCTTTCATTGATTTTCAGGCGACAGGAGAGAAACATGAACAGTCCATCAATATAGAGCATCATAAGATGAATTCCATATCAAATTTAGAAGAAATATTTGTGAAATATCTGAAACAATAGCCAGAGCATAACATGTAGGAATTCTGAAACTATTAAACACTACGTTCAGATATGAAAGAAAATAGAATGGAAGGTAAAAACTTAGAAAACAATCACATGCAAAGAAGGCACAGTCTGTAACATAAACAATACATGAATCTTTGAAGATCAACCAACATTCGGCTCTTTTATTTCAAAAATCATAATTTCTTAAAAAACATTGGTCCAAACTTATGGGTTCTAACCCCCAATACATCAAATAAATTCAAATATATACAAAAATAGTTTCTTCCCAAGAAGATAAATAACCAATTAATCTGTTAATCAAAGTTTTTTTAACCATATCCCTAATAACTAGGAATAATAATTACATGCTTTGATTCAAACAACAGATTGCTCGATTATAGCAAACTTAGTAACTGTAAGGTATCTTGAACAAACAGCTTCATGAACTGCAACACCTGTCTTCATGAATGAAGTATCGGTACTTGGTCTTTCCAAATTTCTCCACGATATTCCATTGTTCCACATTTGGGGTGTCGTATTCTGTCATCTCTCTAACTGACACCTCCAAATCCACATAAGCTTCATAAGACACAGTAGGAAATCCTTTCTTAATAATTAAAAACTTATCCAATATATCAAAGTCCTCTGTCAATTTTTCCACAATCATCTTTCCTGTTAACCCTTTAACTAAATCCTCAAATTTGAAATGGTCCATGCGCTTCTGTACCAATAAACTGTGATATTTCTCCTTGGAAAATAACCTTCCTTCGTCATCCCAAAAAGAAGGGAGACCATCATCAAATAGATCTTTAAAATAAATCCTGAAATCCTTTATCTGAGAAGACATTGTATTCGCCTTATCCTACACCACTTTCATGAGTTGATGTTTATTTATAAACTTCTTTTCCCACAACACAATTTCTACTTTGTGTTTAATCCCAATGTCCTACAAATTCAGATATGTTAAAGAATTTAAAAAATTGAAAGCATTGTGAGCAGTATTCAAAGGCTTCTTTTCCATAGTTTCATTGGCCAACTTCTATCTTTGAGTAGATAAATTGACTAGTGCACTTACATCATCAAAAAAATTTAAATAATGCCTAAACTTGGTGATTTCTACAGACAATGTATCCCAAATTAAATGTGTGGCTCTGTGTAAAGGATCTTTTCCTGTACTTCTTTCCTTTAATTCACTGAATTTTTTCTAGAATTGGCTTTTATCATTCAATGCTTTATTCTTCTCCTCAATGCTCTTAGCCAATTCTGATTTCTTTTTTTCATTTTCCTCTTTTAATTCTTTAATCTCCACCTCTTTCAGACTTACCCGTGACATAAGAACTAATAGAGCATCTGTAGAAAATTCATTTAATGGTCTTTCAATATTAATAATGGGTAAATTAGTGTCAACAGGGGTTTGACTCATCAATTCTTCCATAATTTCTTTTTCATCATTTTGATCCTTTTTCAACTTCGAAATCTGAGCCATCAATTCAATTCTTTCTACTTCCCACTTTTTTTTCTCTTCCTGTAGCTTCAATGATTTTCCTTTGTAGTCCATCATCTCTTGATAAATTTTCTCTTTTTCCTCTTGAAGTGTAAATAATTCTACAGACTGAACATGTTCAGCATTAGGGACTTTAAGCTTCTCCTTCAATACTTGAATGGTATTGTCCTTGTCCTCTAGAAGCTTTTTGGTCGCTTGCATATTACCCGGTTCGGTCCCTAATATTACAACATCTCCCTACAACTTTTTAAGTTGAATCAAACTTTCTTTATTTTCCACCCTTTCATGCTTCAATTGAACCTCCATCTTATCTACAAGGGACTGTAATTTATTAATTTTCATAATAGCATGTAACAAATCAGAGTAAATAACATCTCTAGTTTGTTTACGGAGTTGTATCTTATCAAGAACACTGATTTTGTCTAACTTCACCTCTATTTCAGACACTTTCTTGTCACTAACCACAGCGAATTTCAGCGTATTCCTCTCTGTGTCTTGAGTAAAAATCAATGAAGTCTTTTTATCGATTAAATTTCTAACTCGAGGAAGCAGATTCTTAGTTTCCTCTGATGATTTCATTTTTTTGTCAGCATAACTTGATAATAACTCTATACTAGATTTGTAGCGGGAAATGGACCTTGCGTTAGCTTCTTCTCCAAAGGAATATCGATGCATCTGTACAGAATTTTTCTGGAACAAGACCATATTCTTTAAATCTTTTCAAACTATTTCTTCTGAAATAGTTTGATCACCTTGAGGGTGTGTTTTGATCTTTTTATTAGAAATATCTTCATCTATATCCATGCAATCAGTTTCACAAAGACCCCTCTTATTCTAAATGTTGGAATTATCAGGCGTTTGAGCCACTACAGTCAATTTGTTGCTCCTATCTTCATCAACTTTTGAATTTTCTTCAAAATTAGCCAAATTTGCTATTTTATCTAAACCTTCATAAGTTTGATGATCAAATGGTTTATTTTTGTTCAACTGCTTCCTCTGAGAAATAATGTGATCTGGATCATAATTTACTTTTTACTCCTTCTGAAAATCCATAACTTCTAACAACTTCTCTATGACTAACAAGGTGCTTTTATTTTTAAAAATGAACGGACCAACTTTGAAAGGAAATTTAACATTGGAAGACTTTTTAAATGCCCCAAAATGTTCTTCTTCTGCACATAACCTCTGTCTCATAAACTCTAGTGCAAATATTCTTGGAGTTAGAAAAGCGGGTAACCTGTATGGTTCCCCAGTGAACCCATACACTCTCAGAACAGTAAATTCTTTACACAAGAACCAATCTCATGTTTTGTCTTCTGAGGAATACTGTAGCATAAGTATCATGTCTTCTAACACCCTTGGTATGACATCATCAAACAATAATTTGTAAATCTCAACCATGATTGTATTTACGAACTCAAACATGTTAATTTGTTTCGGGAGGTTCGGAGAGAAAATGGTGGACAAGAACTACAACTCCGACACATTAGAACACAACAACATGTTCAGTAAATATGACTGATATCTAAAGAACCCGACTTTAGGGAATTCGACCAACTGAGCATGGATAACCTCCTCTAGATACTCAACAAGATTGAAACAACGGGTTAAATGGGACTCAGGGTCAATTGAACCTATACTCAGCAAGAAACCTAAGATGACTTCATTGATATGAATATCATTATCCAAACCCAAAATTTGATTGACCAATGACATGACCAACTGTACTTCCTTCTTGAAAATATTAACATTGTATGGTAGAAATAGACCTTCTAATGACTAACCATCTTTCAGAATACTGGATAGAAACTGGCATCTGACTTCAATTCTACAATTTTTATACATTTGAATTAAAACCCGTTCATTTAAAGACTCACATCTATCAGGGAAATTATCAGGCAGACTCAATATCCCATGAACAGTTTTCGCGTCAACTTTACAAAGGATTTTTGACGTGGTATGGCTCATAATAACTCTTTTAGAGGAGGAGTAACTATTCATGCACCATTCGACAAATTCAGGAAAAGTTAGGTTTTATTCAATAGCAAAATAATATAAGAAGGAACTGCAAACATTTATAATATCATTCCCTTGTGAATTATACTGCCACAAATTCTCCTTTGAAACGGATACACTACCAACTGACAGAATAGGATCGCATACATTCCTCTCCCTATCAACAACAACCTCTTCTCTCTCATCCAAGACTCTGCATAATACTCCTGAACCATGTTCCTTCTCCATAATAAACAATGGCGACAAGTCTGTAAACAAAGTTTCAGTGCTTCAAGGCTTATCTGTAACTATGGATACGTAGAACTTGACTTTGGAAAAGATGGCACGTTATCCACTTCTATTTCACCCACAGCGTGCAATTGAAATGAATTTACCTAGGTCAACTTTACTTTTTATACAACAGACTATTCCAGGGCCCTTACTAAGCTATTTTTCTTTTACCTCTTTCCTCAGCGGAACTCACCAAATGTCACCACATGGAAAGCAGTTTAAATTCCATTACCACTCATCCATTTTAATTATCTCACTACTTCGCACTCCAAAATAGATAATGACCATTGATAATATTGCATTTTTTGTCTAAACCGTTGGATCAAAATATATTCTACGTAATCAGCTGGCCTTTCTCATGTTTTCAAGCATGCATCTTTACTCCGTAGACTGTCTCACGACCATAGATTTTGTTTAATTTATTACTTATCCATTGATATTTCTGCCTCGTTAACCACTTCCACCTCTCCATCAAAACTTCTCCCTTGCGCAACTTTCCCCCAGCGGATTAATTGTCAACCGTAGATTTTCATACTCATAAATCTATATCTTTGGATTTTGCAATGAATTAACAAAAATGCGCACTTTAATAAGGGACTGGAGACTACCAATCTTTACCAATTTTTATGTATCCCTTTATCACTTCTTGACCACATATCTTCCTCAATTGTTCAACATAAGGGGTGTTAACATCTAGCTCCAACTGGGGATGATATCCTCCCTATGAGGTATCAAAGAAATCATAGACCAGGTGCCTGTCTCTAAATTTTGTATCCAAATCTCCAAACTTTTTACCTTTTCTCTGATATATCGTTTCTAAGTAAATAAAAATGGCTAACCTCCTAAATCTTAGGTTCTTCACTCCGGGCTTCAAAAATATTCGGTTCACCATATGTACTGATTTCAAGAAAATAAATATTTACAAACTATGGTACAAATTTTACCTTCCACCTTAGGATAGGTAATGCTTCAAAAATATTCCATTCACAGGGTTAATCTCCAACAAAACCCCATTTGGATATTCTAGAACAAATGCATTTTCCCCTCTGTGACCTATAATAACATAAGGACCTACCCACATGTGGTCAAATTTTCCATGCTTATCTTTCTTAGGAGCATCCCATTTTAACACCAGGTTATCAATTTGGAATTTTTCTTCTTTCACCCTTCTATGAAAAGTATTTTTCATTTTTTCTTGGTGTACCTACACTTTATCATAAGCTTTATTCCTTTGCTCCTCTAATTCGATAATTTGGTTTATTCTTCTCTGCATGTGGTTTGGTTCCTCCTGTTGATCCTAAAAATATTTCATCACTGGAACACCTAATGATGCTAGAAAAATGACTTCGGTTCCATATACCAATTGAAAATGAGACATTCCAATCACCCTTTTAGTGCTAATTCTATCATCCCACAAAGCATACTTAAGCTTGGTGTGCCAAGCTCTCTTGTTATCTTCTAACAAATTCTTAATAATTCTTACCAAACTCTTATTAGAAGACTCAGCCAATCCATTTCCCTATGGGTAGTAAGCAGTTGAATGATTTAAGCTGATATGATATTTATGACAAAAATTATTCATATTTTTGTATTTAAAAGCTACTGCATTATCAGTCACTATTCTTCTAGGACACCCAAAACTAGCCAATATATTTTCTTCAAGAAAATCCATAATTAATGTCTCAGTAGCTCTCCTGGTAGGTATTGCTTCAATCCACTTTTTGAAATAGTCTATGGCTATGAAAATCCATTTATGTTGTCCTGAAGAATTTGGGTTTATTTCTCCAATGAAATCCAAACCCCACTGCTGAAAAGGAGCTTCTACTATTATTGGTTTAAGAGGGAGGGGAATTACCTTTCTTTTACCATCAAAAATTTGGCATTGATGACATGTTCTAGTTTCTTTGTACACATCTAAAAAACAATGGTGGCCAATAAAAACCTGCTCTCAAAATTTTGTTTGTTGTCACCTTCCAAGAATGATGTCCTCCACAATCTCCTTTATGAAATTATTTCACTGTGTGCTGGGCTTCATTTTCTAAAAGGAAATTAAGTAACACACCTCTATGATCCTTCCAATAAAGGTACTGATTTAAAATACAAAACTTAGCAGCTTTCAGCTTCACAGATCCTGCTCTTGTTTTACTTAATCCTGCAGGAGCTTTTAAATTTTGAAGAACATGAACACTATCAGAATGCCATGGAGATGTAGCGAAATCAATCATTACCTCCACCCCTGTGTCCAACTGATGATATTAACTAGATAAGAAATTGAGCTGTAAATATTCACAGTTTGAATCTATCAACATTTTTTCTAGTCCCTTCCCTTTAATCAACTTGGTAGGTCTAATTTCTATATCATACTCTAATAATGTTGCTATCCATTTCGCTCTTCTTCCTTCTGGGTCAGGCTGTGTGAGAATCCCTTTTACTGCACTGGTTGGAATATGAGAAATTATATGTGAATGAAGAATATACACCCTGAAATATTTCAATGCTTTTACCAAAGCATATGCTTACTTCTCCATAATATCATATTTTAATTCCCAATCTCTCAACATCTTACTGAAATAGGCTATAGGTTGCTCCATGTTCTCATTACTCTTCTGTAACAAAACTGCAGCAATAGTATGTTCTGAAGCATATGAAAATATTAAGAAATATTTAGTGAAGTATGGACTCAGTAGCACAGGAAATTCTGAAATGGCTTGTTTTATTTCTTTAAAATATTTCTTAGCCTCTGCTGTCCATTTTATTTCATGACCCTTTTTCAACATATTTGTGATATTCATGAATATTTCAGCAAAACTGGGAATGAACCTTCTCAAAAAATTTACCTGTCCCAAGAATGATTGTATTTATTTTTTACTTCTTGGTTCTCCTACCTTCAAAATTGCACTAACTCTTTCAGGATCAGTCTTTATTCCATCCTTTGAAATTATGTGGCCCAACAACTTTCCCTCTCCTAATGCAAAATTTGATTTTTTTGGATTCAATGATATACCAAATTTTTTGCATTTTATAAAAACGTTTTCTAAATGAAGAATATGCTCTCTATCAAACCTTGAATATACTATGATTTCATCCATATAAATTACCACAAATTTGCCTATTTCTCCCGCAAAACCAATAACCATGGCACGCTGGAAGGTAGCCCCTGCATTCATTAAACCAAAAGGCATCTTTGCATACATAAAAGTGCCCCATGGTGTGGTGAAAGCAGTCTTTTCTTGATCTTGAGGTAACACCTTAATCTGATTGTACCCTGAAAAACCATCCATCATTGAAATTATTTCTCCTCCGACCACTTTCTGTAAAATATGATCCATCTTCGGCAAAGGATAATTATATTTCATTGAGACTTTATTCAAATTCCTAAAATCTATGCAAATCCTTATTTCTCCATTTTTCTTTCTGATAGGAACCAAATAAGCAACCCACCTTGAGAATCTTAAAGTCACAATAATTTTGACATCAAATAGTTTTTTTATTTCCTTCTCAATAACTGGTAACAGCTCTGGATTGATTCTTTTGAGTTTCTGTCTGAAAGGTTTTTCTCTAGGTTTGATTGGAATAGTATGTTGTATTATTGAAGTATCATATTCCTTAAGGTCTTCATAACTCCAGGAAAATACATCTATATAATTTTTCATCAAGTTCACATATTATTCTTTTTCTTTTGTAGGCAAGTTTTTAGACAGCTTCACAATCTTTGGATTCTCTTTAGTACCAGTATTTCTATATTCAATAGCATTATCAACAGGTTTCACTTTTGTATCTTTAGCAACATCATTCTGATCAAAAAATTTCTCTAAAGGGATCAAACCTCTTGGTATAAAATTACTTTTTAATTGAATGATATCCTTTCCTCCTAAAGTTCCCTTCAATTTTTCAGTATTAATATTTTCTTCTACGCTTTCTTCAGCATCTTGAAAATTTTCACAATTATCATTTTCACCATCAATATGAGTGTTCACAAACTCTCTAGATAATTCCAAAAATATTTTTATCTGCATATCATCCTCAAATCCTGCCAATATTTAGAATTATCAGGTATGGATGGTCTATTTACAATATCCACTTGATATTCCTTTTGACCAGCACTTGGAGTTTTAAATATGCCAGCAGCAACCGCCAAAGAATCAGCTACCGTATTCTCATATATAGGAACCACCTTAATTGTATGTTCTGTAAAATAGTTACCAAACATATCCCATACTTCATTTCTATAAGCTCTCATTTGGAAATTTTTGGTTTGATAACTATCATTCACTTGGTTTATTACAAGCTCTGAATCTCCCAAAACTCGTGTCCTTTGTGCTCTTAGATATTTCAATGCATGCAACCCAAGTAACAACGCTTCATATTCAGCCACATTATTCATGCATTCAAATATTAACTTATATGATAAATCTTTAAAATCCCTGATAGGAGAAATTATATATACACCAACACCAGCACCAACCTTTGCCACAGACCCATCAAAATACATGGTCCACAATCCATCTCTTTTCTATTTCTTTTCCAAAGCATTTTGTTCCTTTACTCCCTCTTCATTCTTTTCAGATTTCATTTGCAATGTAGATTCCAAATCACACAGGACAATATCATTAAAGAAAATAGAATAACCCAAATTAGTATCGACAACATATATATGATGAATATCAGGTCTATCTTGACTGCTTACTACATAAGGAGTTCTTTTCTCACTGTACAACCTCCTACTTCCATCTTGGACAGGAATAGTAGCATATGACATGTCCATCTTTAAACTACCTTTTAAATTTGAAGTCCAAGACCTTGATAACAATATTCCAAATTTTGGTGGAATATCTGCCACTACAACATCCATTTCTATTGTTTTAGTTGGAAATTTATTTAAAGTCACTACCATATCTTTAATTAGACCAAGACACTTCACCCTTTTAGTATCAAAGGTATACAAATCTTTATATGGTCTTGTCACTTCCAGCCCCAAACTTTCAACTACTCCTTTAGGCATTAAATTATGTGATGCACCTGAATCTAACATGGCATTATGTACAACCATATCATGCAAATTCAAACTCAAATAAAATTAAGGAACCTCTTCATCATCTATACTTTCAACCTTTGGCCCAATTGAAATAGTAGGATTATCATCTGTCAACTCTAAAATGTCTTATTTAAACTATCCTTGACCTTTAACCATCCTTGTTATCGTATCCCTATACTCATTATTCCTCAAGAACTCATTAAAAGGAACATAGATTTTTAGCTTGGAAAGTTCATTCTGCAAATTGAAGATAGAATTAACTTTCTCTACATCTACTGGTGCCACTTTTTTTGTTCCTTTTGTTTTTCTATTTTATTCTCAACTTCTTTATTTACAATAGGATCTTTTTGTATTTCATTTCCTTTTTCTGTATTTAATGAACTGGTAGAAGGCTTGTTTGAATTTAGCCTCCCTTTATTTACAACAACTTCTATGTTTCTCAATCTAATCTTCCTTTGTATATCATCCATAGCATGTAAATAACCCCTCTGATACTGCTCTGATTCCCTTTCAAAATCCTCATTTCCACCTTCATGTGCAAACATGTGATTTTCTTCTTTAGTAAGGTATATCTCTGAATCTAATTCCCCCAAAAGATGAATTTCATTCTCAGCGGGGTCTTCTTCATCTACAACATAATTGTCAGGGAAAGGTGGTCGAATCTATTGCTCTTCTTGATTCCTTGGGTTCTCGTATCTCTTTGCCTATTTTGTGGAGGCATAGGAGGATTTGGCCTTCTAAAATTTGGATTTCTGAATTGAGAATTAGCTTGTTCTCTATTGAATGATCTATTTTCCATAGTCAATCTATCCATTAACTTCTCCATTGTTTTCAACATCATTTCAAATTTAATATCAATAGCAGAAGAAGAAGTAGAAGGAATATTTTCTTCTCCTATTTTCCTCCTATCAATGTCTCTTTGTTTCATTTTTCCTCTCGCCATCATATTTGCTTCCACTTCTAAAGCATCTATGAACATGGCAGCGAGACTCGCTGATTTTCTTTCTCTTAATGAAAATGCAAAGTCATTATCAAAGGCCTTAGCATAATGAAGTTTAGCAGTAGTTGCAGAAGGTTTTATATCTTCTGGAATGGAATTATAAACTCTGATAAATCTGCTTGAAAATTAATGAACAAATTCAAAACCCCCTTTCTGAAGACTATTATATTAAGAAAAAAGCTACAAAGGGCTTTGTTTATCATCCCATATTTCTAGAAATGCATTTTGGAAATCTTGAAAGGTCAGGATAGATGCAGCTAGAAAATATTTAAACCATTTCTTCCCTTCCCCTGATAAGCTTTGAGCAAACAACCGCATTTTAACATCCGCATAATCAAATTCCTCCAAGTCAGCAAAATCTTCAAATTTCACCACATGCTGCTTTGTTGTTATACCTCCTTCTCCATTAAATAAAGAAATTATCTGGGAATAATTTTGGGGAAGATCATGCAATATATCAAGTAAACGTAAACTGGAAAATCTGGCTGCCATTGGCCTAGGTGGATTTGGAGGGACTGAGGAATTTTGAATGATTTGAACAATAGGTGCTTCTTCAACCTTTGCAGACTATTGAATATCTCTCCAAAGGGAATCAAGTAAATAAAATTCTAATCTACGAGGGTTGAATTCAACATTTTTAAGATCATATTCAGATTTAGATTTCAACAAACCCTTTTCAACATTAATTTCCCATTCTTAATCAAGGATGCTATGAAAATCTTGAGAAGATGATGCTCCAAACAAAGAAATATCTTTTTTCTATTTGTCTTTTTTCTTAAATAATTTTTTTGTCCTCCAAACTTCGTAAAAATTCAGTATCAAAATTACCTCGTGTGTGTCTTTTTGAAGCCAAGATGTCTTTTGAAATCTTGAAATAATTTTAAACTGGAATTGCCAGGGAAAATGTACAACCTTCTTTACTAACAAAAATTCTTGTTTTCCCATAGAAATATTTTATTGATCTTTATAAACTTTGTTGTTCCTCCCATGGCTGATTTGCACCTTCGTTCCTCGGTAACGACGCAAATTTGTTAGCACTCAAAATATACCCAAGGTTGTAAAGGTAATATTAAGGTAATAACAAAAACCACTTTGGAAAGAAACTAGATTTTCTTTCCAGAGAGGGATCTCTCAAATATAAATTTTAACAAGGCCAGATATTGAATTCAATAATTTAATTTATGTAGATGGTTGGAACAACACATATAACCATTGGGAAATGGAGTCAAAATAGATAAAGATAATGCAAAAGCTTCATACACGAGATCCCAACAAAGGCAAGATAATCATCCAGTCATAGTCATTCATTGATTTTCAGGTGATAGGAGAGAAAAATGAACAGTCCATCAATATAGAGCATCACAAGAAGAATTCCATATCAACTTTAGAAGAAATATTTGTGAAATATCTAAAACGATAGACAGAGCATAACATGTATGAATTCTGAAACTATTAAACACTACGTTCAAATATGAAAGAAAACAAAATGGATGGTAAACACTTAGAAAACAATCACATGGAAATAAATCACAGACTGTAACATAAATGACACATGAATCTTTGAATATCAACCAGCATTTGGCTCTGTTTTTTAATTCAAAAATCATAAGTTCTCAAAAAAACATCGGTCCAAACTTATGGGTTCCACCCCCCAATACATCAAATAAATTCAAATACATACAAAAATAGTTTCTTCCCAAGAAGATCAATAACCAATTAATCTGTTAATCAAAGTTTTTGTAACCATATCCCTAATAACTAGGAATAATAATTACATGCTTTGATTCAAACAACAGATTGCTCGATTATAGAAAACTTAGTAAATGCAAGGTATCTCGAACAAACAGCTTCACAAACTGCAACACCTGTCTTCATGAATGAAGTATGTACTTGATCTTTCCAAATTTCTCTACGATCTTCCATTGTTCCACATTTGGGGTGTCGTATTCTGTCATCTCTCTAATTGACGCCTCCAAATCCACATAAGCTTCATAAGACATGGCAGTAAATCCTTTCTTAACAATTAAAAAATTATCTAATATATCAAAGTCCTCTGTCAATTTTCGCACAATGATCTTTTATGTTAACCCTTTAACTAAATCTTCAAATTTGGAATGGTCCATGTGATTATGTACCAATAAACTGTGATATTGCTCCTGGGAAAATAACCTTACTTCATCATCCAAAAAAGAAAGGAGACCATCATGAAATAGATCTTTCAAAGCAAGCCTGAAATCCTTTGTCTGAGAATACATTGTATTCACCTTATCCTGCACCACTTTCATGAGTTGATGTTTATTTATAAAATTCTTCTCCCACAACACAATTGCTACTCTGTCCTTAATCCCAATGTCCGGCAAATTATGATATGTTAAAGAATTTAAGAAATTCAGAGCATTGTGTGCAGTATTCAAAGGCTTCATTTCCATAGTTTCATT
The DNA here is from genome assembly GCA_001517045.1 of Pseudotsuga menziesii. Taxonomy (NCBI): domain Eukaryota; kingdom Viridiplantae; phylum Streptophyta; class Pinopsida; order Pinales; family Pinaceae; genus Pseudotsuga; species Pseudotsuga menziesii. Next base: position 93,720 of record LPNX010407717.1, on the reverse strand, counting down.
GGCAAACTTCAATCTTTGAGTAGCTAAATTGACTAGTGCACTTTCATCATCAATAAAATTTAAATAATGCCTAAACTTGGTGATTTACACAGACAATGTATCCCAAATTAAATGTTTGGCTCCCTATAAAGGAGCTTTTCCTATACTTATTTCCTTTAATTCACTGAACATTTTCTGCAATTGGCTTTCATCATTCAATGCTTTATTCTTCTCCTCAATGTTCTTAGCCAATTCTGATTTGATTTTTTTATTTTCCTCTTTTAATTCTTTAATATCCACCTCTTTCAGACTTACCTATGACATAGGAACTAATAGAGAATCTACAGAAAATTCATTTAATGGTCTTTCAATATTAACCTAGGGGTAAATCAATGTCAACAGGGGTTTGACTCATCAATTCTTCCATAATTTATTTTTGATCATTTTGATCCTTTTTCAACTTCGAAATCTAAGCCATCAATTCGGTTCTTTCTACTTCCCATTTTTTTTTCTCTTCTTGAAGCTTCAATGATTTTCCTTTGTAGTCCATCATCTCTTGATAAATTTTCTCTTTTTCCTCTTGAAGTGTAAATAATTATGCAAACTGAACGTGTTTAGCATTAGGGACTTTAAGCTTCTTCTTCAATACTTTAATGGTATTGTCCTTCTCCTCTAGAAGCTTTTTGGTCGCCTGCATATTACCTGGTTCGGTCCCTAAGCTTACAACATCTCCCTGCAACTTTTTAATTTGAATCAAATTTGCTTTGTTGTCCACCCTTTCATGCTTCAATTGAACCTCCATCTTATATACAAGGGATTGTCATTTATTAATTTTCATAATAGCATGTAACAAATAAGAGTAAATAACATCTCCAGTTTGTTTATGGAGTTGTATCTTATCAAGAACACTGATTTTGTCTAAATTCACCTCCATTTCAGACACTTTCTTGTCACTAACCACGACAAATTTTAGGGTATTCCTCTTTGCGTCTTGAGTACAAATCAATGAAGTCTTTTGATTGATTAAATTTCTAACTCGAGGAAGAAGATTCTTAGTTTCCTCTGATGATTGCATTTGTTTGTCAGCATAACTTGATACTAACTCTATCCTGTATTTGTAGCAGGAACTGGACTCTGCGTTACCTTCTTCTCCGAAGTAATATTGATGCATCTATACAGACTTTTTCTGGAACAAGACCATCTTCTTTAAATATTCTGAAACTATTTCTTCTGAAATAGTTTAATCACCTTGAGGGTGTGTTTTCATCTTTTTATGAGAAATATATTCATCTATATCCATGCCATCAGTTTTAGAAAGACTCCTCTTATTCAAAATGCTAGAATTATCAGGCGTTTGAGCCACTGCGGTCATTTTGTTGCTCCTATCTTCATCAACTTCTGAATTTTCTTCAAAATTAGCCAAATTTTCTATTTTATCTAAACCTTCAACAGTTTGATGATCAAATGGTTTATTTTTGTTCAACTACTTCCTCTGAGAAATAATGTGATGTGGATCATAATTTACTTTTTTCTCCTTCTAAAAATCCATAATTCTAACAACTTCTCTATGACTAACAAGGCGCTTTTATTTTTAAAAATGAATGAACCAATTTTGAAAGGAAATTTAACATTGGAAGACTTCTGAAATGCCCCAAAATGTTCTTCTTCTGCACATAACCTTTGTCTCATAAACTCTAGTGCGAATATTCTTGGAGTCAAAAAAGCGGGTAACCTGTATGGTTCCCCAGTTAACCCATACACTCTCAGAACAATAAATTCTTTATACAAGAACAAATATCCTGTTTTGTCTTCTAAGGAAGACTATAGCATAAGTCTCATGTCTTCTAACACCCTTGGCAAGACATCATCAAACAACAATTTGTAAATCTCGTCCATGATTGTATTTACAAACTCAAACATGTTAATTTGTTTCGGGAGGCATGGAGAGAAAATAGTGGACAAGAACTGCAACTTCGACACATTAGAACACAACAACATGATCAGTAAATATGATTGATATCTAAAGAATCTGAATTTAAGGAATTCAGCCAACTGAGCATGGTTAACCTCGGCTAGATACTCATCAAGATTGAAACAACGGGTTAAATGGGACTCAAGGTCAATTGAACCTATGATCAGCAAGAAACCTAAGATGACTTCATTGATATGAATATCACTATCCAAACCCAAAATTTGACTAACCAACGACATGACCAACTGTACTTCCTTCTTGAAAATATTAACATTGTATGGTAGAAATAAACCTTCTAACGACTGACCATGTTTCAAAATACTAGATAAAAACTGGCATCTGACTTTAGTTCTACAATTTTTATACATTTCAATTAAAACCTGTTCATTTAAAGACTCACAGCTATCAGGAAAATTATCAGGAAAACTTAATATCCCCATGAATATTTTTTGCGTCAACATTACAAAGGATTTTTTACATGGTATGGCTCATAATAACTCTTTCAGAGGAGGAGTAACTATTAACGTACCATTCGACAAATTCGGGAAAAGGTAGGGTTTTTTCAATAGCAAAATAATATAAGAAATAAGTGCAGACATTCAGAATATCATTCCCTTGCGAATTATACTGCCACAAATGCTTCTTTGAAACCTATACACTACCAACTGACAAAATAGGGTCACATACATTACTCTCCCTATCAACAACAACCTCTTCTCTCTCATCCAAGACTCTGCATAATACTCCTGAACCCTGTTCCTTCTCCATAATAAACAATGGCAACAAGTCTGCAAACAAAGTTTTAGTGCTTCAAGGCTTACCTGTAACTGTGGATACATAGAAGTTGACTTTGGAAAAGATGGCACACTGTCCACTTCTCTTTCACGCGCAGCATGCAATTGAAATGACTTTACCTAGGTCAACTTTACTTTTTATACAACATACTATTCCGGGGCCCTTACTAATCTATTTTTCTCTTACCACTTTCCTCAGTTGAACTTACCAAAAGTCACCATGTGGAAAGCAGATTAAATTCCACTACCACTCATCCTTTTTAATTATATCACTACTTCACACTCCGGAATAGATAATGACCGTTGATAAGATTGGATTTTTTGTCTAAACCGTTGGATCAAAATCTTTTCTATGTAATCCACTAGCCTTTCTCATTTTTTCAAGCATGCATCTTTACTTCGCGAACTGTCTCATGACCATAGATTTTATTTACTTTATTACATAGCCATTGATATTTATGCCTCGTTAACCATTTTCTCCTCTTCGTCAAAACTTCTCCCTTGCGCAACTTTCCCCCAACGGATCAATTGTCAACCGTAGATTTTCATACTCATAAATTTATACCTTTGGATTTTGCAATGAATTAACCAAAATGTGCACTTTAATAAGGAACTAAGACTACCAAGCTTTACCAATTTTTATGTATCCCTTTATTACTTCTCGACCACATTTCTTCCTCAATTGTTCAACATAAGGGGTGTTAACAACCTATATAACCTAAGTTGGACAATATTGTGCTATGCTTTGTGACATTATTCCAAGCTATTGAAGATATATCATTGTACTATTGTGGATTTGATCCACCTTTGTAAAACATACGTGGGAATGCTTCCCATACTATATGATGTAAATGAATCTTGTAAAGGATCTAGTGTTCCACATTGTTGAACATGGCATTCTTAGTGATGATTTTATAAATGATCTTGATTTCTATGTTTCAGGTACTTCTCTGTGACCTTGATTTTGAGTCCTCCAAGTTAAAATATTGTAATGTATTTTGGCCATCGCTACCCTCTGACTTCACAAATTAGGGGGAATCTATTATACGATGAAATGCTACTTATCCGTATGAGTATAAACAACTCTAGTATTTTGTTGCACAAAATACTTTATGGATTGAAGTGACCATAGCTTTATAGATGGATTAGATCCTTTATACATACCTTCTCCTTCAGATTTTCCACTTTATAAAAATAATTTTTCTTGCACTCATAGGTCCTTCCATAGAAACTCGTCTATTACTCGTGGGTCCTTCCATAGAAACTCGTGTGTCACTCGCAGGTACTCTCATATGAAACCCACAAGTCATCTTTGAAAAGGTGTAATTGCAACTTCTCTCAAGGAAAGTTGCATGTCAATCACAATTTTCCTTATATATACCTGTGAGTTCCACTAAAACAAACTAAAAAATAGAAGCATGATTAGTTTAGGGGCAGTTGAGTTCATGTTGGTAACCTCCCTAAATCCCCTAGTCATCTTAGGCCTCGAAACCTCTCCTCACCAACAACTATAAATAGATGTGACGGTATAGGATATGGGAAGCAAGTTTGTAGAGAAGGTTTATGCTGGAGAAATCCATTGTGATGATTTTGTAAATGATCTTGATTTGTATGTTTCAGATACTTCTCTGCGACCTTGATTCTGAGTCCTCCAAGCTAAAATATTGTAATGTATTTTGGCCATCGCTACCCTCTGAATTCACAAACTAGGGGGCATCTGTTATACAATGAAATGCTACTTCTTCATCCGAGTAACAAATCCAGTATTTCATTGCACAAAATACTTTATTAATTGAAGTGACCATAGCTTTATAGATGGATCAGATCCTTTATACATACCTTCTCCTTCAACTTTTCCACTTTATAAAAATAATTTTTCTTTGCACTCGCAGGTCCTTCCATAGAAACTTGTGTGTCACTCATGATTCCTTCCATAGAAACTGATGTGTCACCGATGGGTACTATCATATGCAACCCACAAGTCATATTTGAAAAGTTGTAATCACGACTTCCCTCAAGGAAAGTCGCATGTCACTCGCAAGTTTCCTTATATATACCTGCGAGTTCCACTGAAACAAACTTAAAAATAAAAACATGATTAGTTTAGTGGCTGTTGGGTTCATGTTGGTAACTTCCCCAACTCCCCTAAGCATCTTAAATATTTAAACCTCTCCTCGCCGGCAACTATAAATAGATGTGAGGGGTAGAAGATAGGGGAAGCAAGTTTGGAGAGAAAGTTTATGCTGGAGGAATCCATTGGAGAAAGGAGAAAGAGGACTCAGCTTCTTGGTCTGCATAGAATCTTGTCTCGGATAGGGTTATAAAGTTTCTTGAACTTCTTAATAAAGAGTGTATTTCTTCCATATTGTCTTAGTGCATGCTTTTGTTGTTATGAATCATGATATTTATTCTTAAATGCAATTATAATATGTTCATGCTTCTTTATATAACAATAAGAGATACTATGGAGGAACATCAATCCCTTTTGTAGGTATAGAAGATCAGAACACTGAAGAGCATCTGAGGAAAGGAGTTGAAGCTTGAATTAACCATCGGTTAAAATGTACATGTTCCACTAAATCTATTTGAAGAAACATGTATGGGAAAAATATGATGGAAAAGGTAAAAACCTTAAAATCAATTATATTCACACAAATAGTACCATTATATAGTACAAAGAAGAATTCGAAATCATTGAGAGATTTTATCTAGATTCTAACACCTTTACATGGTGACTAGGCTAGGCAATCTTATGCAAAATCCCTTAGTCATAATTTAGGATAAATGACTAATATCCTAAATAAGAAATACAAATAAGGTGACAATATTATCTTTGTGACTATTAGTTTAATCCATAAGTCTAATATTCCCCCTCTCAATCACAATTTTATGTATATGTATCTGCTAAGCAATAAACAGTAATGTTGTTGTTAATATGTTGGATCTTTCAGAAGCCTTCATCTGTGCTTCATTGAAAAATATGCATGAAAACCCCTTAAATTTGGATTGTGAATGGTTCATCTGAAATGAACTTGAAGAGAGTTTAATTTATAGAGTGAACAACTGCCATGTTTGAACATTGTCTGTCTACTTGACAATTCCATCATTTTCCATGTGATTTATCTTGAAGAGGTTGGTGTCTTCTGCTGATTGGTGAACATATAGTATCACCATTATACAATCAGTGAATCACTGAAAATATCCCTGAATATTTCAACACTCTTATGTGTCGATCAACATGGCAATGCACCATGTATTCGAGTCTATCATCTTCAGACTTTTGTTGTTTGTTTCCCATTTGGAAATTTTGGAGTATGTCATCTACATAATTTTGTTTCCCATTCGACAATATTTTATCCACATTCATAGTAGTGTATCAGATTATGTCATCTACAAACTTTTGTCCATATTCAGAGTTTGTTCAGAGTCTGCCATCTACATACTTTTCTTGTCGAAACTTGAAGAATGAAAACCACTATCAATATACCCCCCT
>LPNX010407717.1:63842-87374 GCA_001517045.1 Pseudotsuga menziesii | reverse complement strand
GTATCTATAATGTAATTGAGTCATGTTGTCATGCCCCGATGTTCCAATCGGGAGAATCAATAATGTAAACAAGTCATGTCAAGTCATAGTGTGTAACCCTCCGAGTACCTAAGGGTTAAATTCCTCGTAGTTCTAGGGAACTAGGGTTATTAGACTCTCCTAGTAGAGGTCGGCCCTGGTAGGGTTTTAGTCATGTCGAGATTAGTATAAATAGTTAACTAGAGTCTCTATTTATCATACAACTCATACACACTCAAGTGTAGCGCATAGTTGAGGAATGAGAAGACACTAGGGCTAGATAAGAAGAAGATTACTACTGTCGGGAGATCACTTACTATTTTGGTGCTGATTCTATCTCTGAGGAAGTTGCAGGGTTTTCTCCATTTATGGTTTCCCCAAGGATAAACACTGTGTTCATTGTCTCTTGTGTTTGATTTTTGTACTTGTTATTCTCTCAGTAAAGATCCTAATATAATGCTAGCTTAATGATGAAATTCTAACATGGGATCAAAGTTAACCTGAGAAGAAGACACTGTGCAGCTGCGGGAACTAGGGCTTCCTAGTTTGTGGATCTTCCTCCACATATTTTAAGAAAAAGTAATGGGGAATAATTCTCCTCCCTAGGGTGCATCTTTCTGTCGAAGCAGAATCCAATTCTGAGGTTTTTCAGTTTTGGACCCAACACTGCTACCGAAAATTAGGGCTTTTCACAGAAGAGGAATTTTTCAGTGAGCCCAGGCCTGGATTGATCTCCTCCCCAAAATCGAAGTTAGGGATAAAGTGCAAGGAATTTGGGTGAACAGATCTCCAGAAAATCAAAACCCTAATTTGCTACTGAACCAGCACTGCAGGATTTCAGCTCAAGTTTTAGATCTGACATCTTGAACCAGGTAAGATCTAAATATTTTGTATTTCCATTTGAGGTTCTCAATTTAAGATGTCTCATCATACCAAGCTTGATGAAAAGCTTGAGGGAGCTGATAACTTCTGAGCTTGAAAGTATAGGATCTCCCTGGTCCTGGAAGAGAATGAATTAGACTCCTATATCAATGAGGAGGTTCCAGTTCCAAAGGGAGATGAGGCTAAGGCCTTGCATAAGAAGAAGTTGGTTATGGCAAAGAGAATCATTGTTGATTCTATCAAGGATCATCTCATACCATAGGTGTCCTCCCTTAAGACACCTAAAGCTATTTTTGATGCCCTAACCAAATTGTTTGAAGGGAAGAACATTAATAGGAAGATGACCTTGAGAAAACAATTGAAGAATGTGAAGATCCAGAATGCTGATACTATTCAATCTTACTTTACAAGGGTTTCTCAAATCAAAGAGCAGTTAGAAGCAGTAGATGAAGAAGCGGAAAATGCAGAGATTGTGATGACCACCTTGAATGGTCTCCCTAGATCATGGGACTCCTTCATTCAAGGAATCTATGACAGAAAGAAGTTAATCAAGTTCAGCAGGTTATGGGAAGAATGCTCTCAAGAAGAAGCTAGGATAGCAACTTGAGAAGAGAAGATGGGTAGTGAAGATCAAGCCCTCACAGTTCACTCCAAGAAAAACAAGAGGAGCAATTATCACTCCAAAGGTAATACCTCACACTCTAGAAAAGATCTAAATACCACTAGATGTTACACATGTGGTGAGAAAGGTCACATATCCAAATTCTGCCCTAACAAAAGAAATCTAAGGAAGAAGGGAAACAAGAGAAGACATCATGCCCATGCTACAGAGGATGATGAACCTTCCACAAAGAGAATCAGACAAGAGAGTGATGACTCTGCAAGTGAGGATGAATATGTTCTAATCTCCGCTCTCACGGGAACTGTTTCACATAGAAGCAATGATTGGCTTATAGACAGTGGTGCTTCCAAGCACATGACGAGATTCAAAGAATCATTTATAAAGCTATCTGAACATGAGTCACCTCACAAGGTGAAACTTGGGGATGAATACCAGTATCCAATAAAAGGTAGTGGTGAATCCTTATATAAATTAGACTCTGGAAAGTCTTTGAAGATGAAGAATGTATTATTTGTTCCAGGACTAAAGAAGAACCTCCTCTCCATATCTACATTGTATGCAAAGAAATGAGGGTTGCTTTTGTAGATGGCCAAGTTCTTATGTGGCCAAAAGGAAATACTTTTTACGATGCAATTGTGATCAGAGAACAAGAAGGAGGCTTATACAAGTTGAAGGGACAACGAGATCAAGTTTTGGTTCATGTCACAGTAGAACCAAATGAACTATGGCATAGAAGGCTTGCACATGTGCATTACAGAGCACTACCACTTGCAAGCAAAGCTGTTGAAGGTCTTCCAAAAATACAAAAGGATGTGTGAAAGGAAAGAATACAAAGAAGACATTTCCAAGTAGCGAAAGTAAAGCAAAAGGAATCTTGGAAATCATCCACTCCGATGTATGCGAACCAATCTCATCAAGCTCACTAAGAGGGTATGTGTACTATGTTTCTTTTATTGATGACTTTTCTAGGAAGACATGGATTTGCTTCATGAAGATAAAGATCAAGATCTTCCTATGCACCTTTGGGCAAAAGCAGCCAGAACAACAGTGTATGTACAGAACCGTACTCCACACAGAGTACTCAAGAACAAGACTCCTGAAGAAGTATTTTCCAGCAAGAAACCAAAATTCAGCCATCTCAGAATATTCGATTGTCCTGTGTACATACACATTCCAAAAGAGAAGAGAACAAAATTAGATCCTTCAGGAAAGAAGGGTATATTTGTGGGATACTCTGAAAGATCAAAGGCATATAGAATATACTTCCCAGGATTCAAAAATATTGACATCAGTAGGGATGTAACATTTGACAAAGATTCGGCCTACATCAAATCCAAAACAAACCTACTAAAGAACCTGAAGAAGCAGAAGCTCCTAGAATTCATGATACAATCATGAACGAAGAAACTCAAGAAGAAGATTGAGAATTTGAAGAACCACAAAGACCTGTAGATCCACCACAGGAGAAGAATCCTGACAAGAGGAAACCTTCTTGGTTATGAGAGATTATCCAAGGTGCGGAAAGATATGGGGTTCTAAAAGAGAATCTCAGAGAAAGAAAGAGGACCAGATCCTGTTCCAGTTATGTAGCTTTACTATGTGACTTCATCGATAAAGAACCTTCCAAGTATGAAGAAGCAGTAGAATGGAAAGAATGGAAGGATGCGATGATCAAAGAGTATGAATTGATCATGAAGAATGATGTTTGAGATGTTGTCCCAAGACCAGAAGGGAAGTCAGTAGTAACTTCCAAATGGATCTACAAGATCAAGCATGCTGCAGACAGTAGCATTGAAAAGTATAAGGCAAGATTTGTGGCTCAAGGTTTCTCCCAGAAAGAAGGAATATACTATGAAGAAACCTTTGCACCTGTATCCAGATACACTTCCATCATATCGGTACTTTCTCTGGCTACAGTGATGAAATGGAAGATACACCAAATGGATGTCAATACTGCTTTCTTGAATGGTGTAGTAGAAGAGGAAGTGTATGTAGAACAGCCACTCGGTTTTGAGACACATGATAGGGAGTCTCATGTGTGTAGACTGAAGAAAGCCATGTACGGCTTGAAATAGGAACCCACGACATGGTATGGCAGAATTGACAGCTTTCTATCTAGTTTGGGCATTACCAAGAGTAAAGCACATTCCAACCTTTACTACAAGGTAGAAGGTGGCAACCCGATGATACTTCTACTATATGTAGATGATCTGTTTGTGACAGGTATGAATGGGTTGATTTCTAATACGAAGAGAAAGCTTGCTACTGAGTTTGAGATGAAGGACTTGGGAATGATGCATTATTTCCTAGGTATGGAGGTGTGGCAGACTACAGATGGAATCTTTCTTGGACAAGGAAAGTATGCAGTAGAGATCTTGAAGAGATTTGGGATGATGGACTGCAAGGCATTGACCACACCTATAGCATCAAACCTGAAGCTATTAAGTGATTCTTCATCAAAGACAGTTAATGTCACGATGTATCGTCAGATGATTGGGTCCTTGATGTACCTGACGAACACGATACCAAATATTTGCTTTGCTGTGGACACCTTGAGCCAATACTTGACAGATCCGAGACATGTTCACTTGACTGCTACAAAGCATATTCTGAGGTACCTGAAGGGTACGGTTGATTATGGGCTCAAGTATAAGGCTGATCAAAGGATTAACCTGGAGGGTTATGTTGATTCATATTGGGAAAGCAGTGCCATCGATAGGAATAGCACTTCAGGGTGTTGCTTCAGTATGGGATCAGGTGTGATCTCATGGTTTAGTAGGAAGCAATCCTGTGTGGCATTGAGTATAGCTGAAGTAGAGTATGTTGCAGCCTGTTCAGCTAGTTGTGAGGTAGTATGGCTGAGGAAGCTACTGTCTAATTTGTTTGATCTCCATTTAGATGCTACTTTTATATACTGTGACAACCAAAGCTATGTAAAGTTGTCAGAGAATCCAGTATTCCATGACAAGTCAAAGCATATTGAGATCAAGTATTACTATATCAGGGATATGGTGTAGAGAGGAGCAGTGAAGCTCCAGTATGTTGTGACGGACAAACTGATAGTTGATGTGTTGAATAAGCGATTGGCTAAGGTGAAGTTTGAGTACTTCAGGGAGAAGCTTGGTGTTCTCTAGATCGAGGTTCCTCCCAAGAGGAAGTGATGTCTTCGTGCTGTGCCATTCTGACATGGTGAGAGGATTGGTTCCTTCCATGGTCAGATGTAAGTGATGTGCCATTCTAACATGGTGAGAGGATTGGTTCCTTCCATGGTTGGATGTAAGAGCTGTGACATGGTGAGAGGATTGGTTCCTTCCATTGTTAGGTATATGTGGATGCCAAATCCAACATGAAAAATGGATGTCTCTATGAAGACACGTCTACTATGAAAAAGGAATAGCTCTGTGTAGATGACACATCCAGCATGAAAAAGGGCTGGCTCTGTAGAGGCTCATCTAGTATGAAAAAGGAGTATCTCTGAGTAGCTACCACATCTGGTATGAAAAAGGACTAGCCCTATGATGCCTCATCTGGTATGAAAAAGGACCAGCTTTGTGATGCCCTACCTAGTATGAAAAAGGACTGGCTCTGGGAAGGCTCATCTAGTATGAAAAAGGACTAGCTCTGAGTAGCTGCCACATCTCGTATGAAAAAGGACCAGCTCTGTGATGCCTCATCTGGTATGAAAAAGGACCAGCTCTGTGATGCCCTACCTAGTATCAAAGAGGACTAGCTCTGGGAAGGATAATCTAGTATGAAAAAGGACTAACTCTGAGTAGCTGCCTCATCTAGTATGAAAAAGAACCAGCTCTGAGATGATACATCCAGTATGAAAAAGGACTGGCTCTGTAGAGGTTCCTATGACAAGAAGAATCAAGAGATAGCACCTGTGATGATGCTCAGTGATGATCCAGATCCAGTGATGATGCCTCATAATGATCCATATCGAGTGATGATCCAAATCCAGTGATGATGTCCCATGATGATCCAGATCGAGAGATGATCCAGATCGAGAGATGATCCAGATCTGATGACTTGAATATGAAGATGACTTGAAGATGAAGATGACTTGAAGATGAAGATGACTTGAATAATTAGAAGACCTGAGATGCAGATGACAAGATGATCCGGTTGATATAGAGAAGAAGACCAGTGCTGAAAATTGTGTCAAAAGAATACCTTCCTAGTTAAGAGGGAGTGTTGATGTATTTGTAACTTCGGAATGTATTCATCTATGTATCTTATGTATTGTAACCCAATGTTTATCCGGGATGTATCTATAATGTAATTGAGTCATGTTTTCATGCCCCAACATTCCAATCGAGAGAATCAATAATGTAAACAAGTCATGTCAAGTCATAGTGTGTAACCCTCCGATTGCCTAAGGGTTAAAGTCCCCGCAGTTCCGGGGCACTAGGGTTATTAGCCTCTCCTAGTAGAGGTTGGCCCTAGTAGGGTTTTAGTCATGTCAGGATTAGTATAGATAGAGAACTGGCATCTCTATTTATCATACAACTCATACACACTCAAGTGTAGCGCATAGTTGAGGAAGGAAAAGACACTGGGGCTAAATAAGAAGAAGATTACTGCTGTCGGGAGATCACTTACTTTTTTTGGGCTTGTATTGTTTTGGTGCTGATTCTATCTCTGAGGAAGTTGTGGGGTTTTCTCCATTTATGGTTTCCCCGAGGATAAACATTGTGTTCATTGTCTCTTGTGTTTGATTGTTGTACTTGTTATTCTCTCAGTAAAGATCCTAATATAATGCTAGCTTAATGATGAAATTCTAACATGTACCCCCCCCCCTTTAAGATGCAAGAGAGTACCAATTAGATTTCAACTCATAGTGGGCATGTGGAAACATCCACATGTCATCTCATCCCGTGAGGGCCATGCTCAAAATCTATGCCATAAGGGGACCACTAGAGTTATATTCTATAAAGTACAAAAAATACTATGTGTTACAAGATCATTCTTTACTCGATATTGTACTGTTCGATAATACTAATGTAATTTCTTGGCTGTTGATGTCTATTTCCAAGGATTGATCCACCCATAGTGAATATTTAATCTTGCAGGATTGTTTCTCTTGGAAAAAATTTCTGATGCATGATTACATTTTCCACAATGCTAACAAAGATGGAGATCAAAACATTGATCTTCCATATGAGCAACTCTTTGGCAATATTGGCACTTAACACTTTGAAGCTTAACTAGAACAAGTGAAGTCATATTTTCATGAATGAATATTGCACTCACAAATTGAATTGGTTTGGATTAGTCTCGAATATGAAAGGTCATATTATTTTCATATCCGAGTCATGTTCTGTGCTTGTTGTTAATAATTTCTTCGCAAGGTCTGATGATGGGCTTAGAAAGAGTGTTCTACATCGATTGTTTTGAATTATGATTTGCTGCATATTCTTTCATAATTCAAATGTTTTCTTCATTGAACTCAAAAGAAAACACTTGAACTATAGGTTAATCTTCATTTGAAGCTTCATCTTCATTGAATACTACTTTTGAATTTTTCCCACTAAATTTCTATTGCACTCTTTGTTGATATGAAACACCATCATCATCATTATCATCATAGAGAGGATTTTTCTAAACAAGAACTAGTTCAAAATATTGTCGATGCTAGAGCAGATTCAAATCATCATCTTCAAATTTTTTTATCAAGGATTCCTTCTCATCACTAGATAAGGAATCATCAGTCACAGTCTCTATTTCACAAAAGTGTATTAGGTTATCTTTATCACAAGTAGTATCATTCATTTTCTTTTCAAGAATTTGTAGTTGAAGGAATTTAATCACTTGCTCCTTCATTTCAAGTTGGTCTTGAAGTTCAACAACTTGATTTTCCAACTTTTCTAAGGATTCTTGAAGTTCTTTGACGTTTTGATTGTCATTTTGAAATCGCTTTCCTCCTTTATCCATTGTCACGCTCGCTTGAACTTGCTCACTTGCACTTTCTTGATTTCACGCTCGTTTGAATTTATTTCATGCTCACTTGATTATGCGTCAATTTTAGGATGTCGTGCACAACTGATCATGCACCCCAAAATGTGTTTTTACAATGATTGATGGACACATAGAATTAAGGGTGTCGGGTTCAACCGAAAATGCACCCAAATAAAAATTGAGCTTGACTTTATTTCAAAAATACAAGTAAACTTACAAAAGGACTATTGCAATTATACTTTTCGACTAATGTTTCATTTCAAAGTTGATTTGATCTTCAAATTTCAATACTAGTTGCTCCTTAGATTGATGTGTCCATTTGATTGTGTACCATAATTCCCTTTAATTTTAGGATGAGTGTTGATGCTGTTGCAACTTGAATTATGTGGAGTGCTTGTTTTTCAAATTAAATGTGTCAAATACTAGACACATATTAATATCTTCAAGCATCTGTAAGTATCAAGCGACAAACATAACACAATCACCATCACACGAGAGCACTATGTGTACCTTTGATCCCTTTATTCAAATTTCAAGAGGATAAAGAACACATCCAACACACAAAAAAAAAATTGTTTTTATTAAAATGCTTTGATACTTTTACACTCAATACTCGAGAGTGTATACTTTGATTTCACACATACTTTCAAAAATCTTCAATATCCTTTTACAAACTCAAAATTCCTAATTTTTCACCAAACTTTGCAAGACTTCAACAATGATCATCAAGTTATTTTTTTTTTATAGAAAATGGTGAGAGACTGTTTGTTATTTATAATTGCTTCATTAATGAAGTGATAATAAAAAATATTGTTGGCCATCATCTCGGCGGGCTCTCTACATCCACAGATTTTTTCTTTAGGTAGACTCCTCCTTCACATGGATCTGTAGAAGATAAACCACCAAACTAAAAGATGAATGGTGTAATTTTTGTTGTTGTTTAGACAGGTGAATTCAATTCAATGTGGGAATATCTTATTTATAAATTTGAATTCCACCATTGTGCAAACTAAATTGAACTCATTTTGTCGGGAGTACATGCAGATCCTTTCAATGATGGCTCCTCTCTCCTTCACGCTTAGAATTTGAGAGCGCAAATAATTTTATTCGCTTCGACTGCTCTTTCAGCCTCAATCAGGGTCTGTTTCTAGATATCTGCAAGAAAGCACGACTCTGTAACTTGAAAGAGCCCCCCTCCTTCTCACAAGCAAAAAATATTCAAGGAAATGATTGCTTTCTACAGCAATGCAAAAGACTGCTCCTCCACCTGGACAAATCTCCTCTTGGAAACAATGCCAAATTTCTTTTCATACAGCAAATTGATGACAATTTCTCAAACAATTATTCCACATAGAAACTTATATCACACAGAAAAATTAGAACTTCAAGACTCTTTTATGTTATCCTATGTACAGGTCATTGACTTTCCATATTTACGATTTCTATACATGTTGATGGTTATGTTGGGATTGATGATGTAGAAGGATCACTACCATAATTTGCAAGTAGATGGTAATTTCAGACTTGAAGGAGATCGCAGGTCAGATCGCAAAATGGACTCAGATATGCATACTTTTTCAGGAAGGTCACCATTTCTAGATCGTGGGAAGATTTGATTTCATATCTCATATGGTAGACCACACAGGCTCAGATTTCTTGATCACGTAGGCTCACATTGATTTCATATCATGCAAGATCAGATGAAACTACCAATATGTAAATCGCAGGCTCAGATCGTAGATGTGAAATCGCTACTGATGTAAATCGCCACCAGTTTGGATCGTTGATCTGAATTTATGCAGGAACATAATAGAATACATAAATAACCATAGAAACAAATATGTAGTGGAAATAACACTTCATATCATTAATCAATAACTGAAACTTGTTTACATACAGAATGGAAATAAACTAGCTAGAGTGCTGGTAGCTTATCTCTGAGAAGAAATGTGGCGGATACATGCCTTTGAACTCTGTGTTACAATGAGGCTCAAANCCCTACACATCCAAAAACCTAACCCTAGGAGGTGAAACGCCTTAATGTGGGCCCCGTTGGGTAACTTGGTACATCAATTTCCCGGGGTCGTAACTTTAGGATACTACCTCCATTTGACGTGCATGATATATCATTATAAATATATGTTTAAGGAATACATCCATAAATGAAAAATACTGATTCCAAAACAAACTCATATTTACCTGACCATTTGATGCCGAAAAAACATCGTTTAGGGCCTCAAAACGGCTACAGAAGTTTAGGACCCGAAAACTGCCAAAAATAGTAAATTGTGCTACAATTAAGGAAACTAGAAAACTGACAGAAACAATGGTGGGGGTCCAAGAGGAATAGGTGGGTGGCCACCAATATCCTCTTAAATCAGTGGCATGGGTCAAATCTATCAGAATGGTTGGATTTTGTAGATCGCTGATCCAGATCTACATAGATCGCTGAAGAAGATCATTGGATCATATCGTTGATCCAGATCTGCATAAACCACTGAAGAGATCATTGAAAGGTTTTATGTAGATCAAGAAGATTAATTTCATCAAGGCTGAATTCCTTTTTATAGGAAGCATTTCTCTAGATTCAAACCAGTAAGAAACTTTAGCGCTGAGCTCCGACGCAGCAAAGAACACAATAAATAGTTTCACGCAGGCTAATAGCTGCACTTTCACAATTTTCTTTGTTCATGATCTCTCCCTTTAGTGTTGAAATTGAAGATGATGGCATAGAATGTTCAATGATATTCCCTCAGTGCGTATCACTCTTCATCATTCTCTCCACACCATGAGTGATCTGAGAAAACAAATGGATTCATATTATCTAATTGAAGATCAATCATGCAGGGTCCACGTATTTCACATGGTGACGAGAATTTTTCAAGCAATTCCTCATTGCATAGCTCAAAAGTTAATGGATACAACATTGAATCTCTCTCACACATTGTAAATTTATCATAGGAAGTTAGATCTCCTCTCACTCATTAATCTCATGGATGGCTACCATGAGCTTATCAGGCCCTTAAGAACTATAAGATATTTGATACCAAATGAAGAAACATGTATGGGAAAAATATGATGGAAAAGGTAAAAACCTTAAAATCAATTATATTCACACAAATAGTACCATTATATAGTACATAGAAGAATGCCACCTCATGAAGAAATTTTCTCTAGATTCTAACACCTTTACATGGTGACTAGGCTAGCAATATTATCCAAAACCACTTAGTCGTCATTTAGGATAAATGACTAATATCCTAAATAAGAAATACAAATAAAGGTAACAATATTAACTTTGTGATTGTTAGGTTAATCCATAAGGCTAACACTATTTCTATTATATATGTTTCTGAACCCTTAATGTCTGCAAGTCATACCCTAGTATGTTGGTGACCCTAAGACCCCAATTCATAAGGTAGATATCCCTCACAACAGATGGACGGAGAAGTGACATTCCATCGTATAACCATAACATGCCAAACAAAATGGAAAATGAGTCCAAAGGAAGAGTGGGTTCACGCGCTCATCCCTAAGCTAGATGAAACACCATGAAGCTAGTATATCTTTGCAGAATTGTGAAGAGAAATGACAACATGGGAAGAATTGACTATTAGCTTCAGCCATACTTTCAATTTCGTGGACGAAAATCTAAACAACCATAGGGAATTGTAGGACATCTATGACAAAGTGATAGAGATAGCTCTGACTGAACAACTAACTGGACTACAATGGACATAGACACCACAAATGATGATAGAATGTTACAATGTGTCGGGAGAACTTGACGATGAGGAGGATCTGAGATCCATATACATCCCAAAATTAGAAGGAATTCATGACATTGAAGCACCAGAAATAGTATTCGACAAATTCAAATAGCCACTGAAGATAAAGAAGGTCAACATTGGAACAATGGAAAGTCCAATTTTTTCTATTATTGGAGACTATTGGGATGATTCAACAATGGGGAAGGTCATTAACCCACTACATGAGTTTCAGGACTTGTTTCCAACAAAAAATTTTGAGATGAAAGGCATTTCAAGAGATTGGGGTAAAATGAAGATCCCTGTAAAACCTGATGCGAAACCAGTAAAGAAGTGACCATATAGATTGAATCTGAGATACAAAGAGTGCATCAAGGCCGAACTAGAGTGGATGATGGATGCATGGATAATCAAACCTTCCAAATAATTATAATGGATCGTCCCAATGGTTATTCAAGACAAAAATACTGGGGAAATCCAAATATGTATTTATCTGAGGAAATTAAATGATGCAAGTCTTCATGATCCTTTTCCCACGCCATTTACCGATAAAGTAATGGAAGGGGTAGGAGGGCACGAAGTATACTCATTCATGGATTGATTTTTAGGGGATTGCCAGATAAGGGCTGCGAAGGAAGATCGATACAAAACCACATTTGTAACAGAATGGGGATGTTTTCAGTACATGGTGATGCCATTCGGTATCAAGAATGATCCGATGATATTTTCAATACTACTTGTCGCTACACTCAAATATTGCATTCATAAGTTCTTAGATGTATATATGGATGATTGGACCATCTATGGCTTGGTAAAACACCATACCAAAAACCTTCGATTGGTGCTAGAAATATGTCAACAGCATTAGATTTCATTGCATCTAAAGAAATGCATCTTTTGGAATCCTATTGGGACACATTGTATGCAAGGAAGGCATGTTGGTATACCTAGCTATGATTGTGATCATTGTCGACCTACAAGAACCAATGACAGTGAAGCAGTTGTGGGCCACATTGGGCCACACAAGATACTACATGAAGTTTATAAGGGGATATGCGACGATCATAACGCCAATGGAAAAGTTACTGAAAAAAGATGAAAAATTCGAATGGAATGATGAGTGCCAGCAGAGTCTCAACATACTAAAACCAAAAATGGTCGTAGCACCGATATCAGCTTTTCCATATTTGACGAAGGAGTTCCATATCCATGTCGATACTTCATCAATAGCACTGGGAGTAATATTATCCCAACCAGGAGAAGGATCAATCAACCACCCGATCGCATTTTCGAGTTAGGAGTTGTCCACTATGGAGAAAAATTATATGACGACAGAAAGAGAAGGATCGATATTGGTATATGTGTTACAAAAATTCTGCCACTATCTATTAGGAGGGCACTTCAATATGTTCACCAACAATTCAACACTGAAATACTTGGTCAATAATCCTATGTTGGGGGGGAATATTTGTTGATGGTTTCTGTTGTTCAAAGAATTTGACTTCGAAATCATTGTAAAAATCAGATGTTTGAACACAGGGATTTATCACCTATCATGGATAGAATTGGGTGAAGAACTAGGAAACATCAAGGATGGATTACCTGATGCATATTTTTTTAGATTCGGAATGGTTGACGACCATTACAAACATATTATCCAATTTTTAGTGATAGGGAAATCCTCTAAGGAGTTCACCACCAGTTAGAAGAAACATCTAGTTTTCATAGTCATTTATTTTCAACTAATCGCAACACAACTATAAAAAATGGGGTCAGATGAAATTCTTTGTCGATATGTCCTTCTGCATTAACATGAAAGAGTGTTTGCATAGGCACATGATGGCATCACAGGAGGACATTATGGAGGACATGCAATTTCTAGGAATATACTCAGAGCTGGATTATGGTGGCCAACGGTGCATGGAGACACAACAGACTATGCTAAGAGCTGTGATGCATGTCAAAGAATGGGTAAACTATCATGCATGGATGGCATTCCATTGGTACCTCAGGTAACTCTACAACCATGTAATAAGTGGGCTATATATTTCATAGGACCTATTAATCCACTAGTAAAAAGAACAGGTGCAAGATTCATCATCACTGCGACTGATTACCTAACAAGATGGACTGAAGCAGCGTTAGTGAAGTACTGCACAACCGTGACAGCACAAGATTCCTTTTCAACAATGTGGTCACTCAATTTGGATGTCCGAAGACACTCATGAGTGATAAAGGTAGTAATTTTGTCAATCAGATAATTAGACCAATGACTAAGGAATTCCAGATACAACATAAACGAAGTACTCCATATCACCCACAAGTAAACAAAGCAGTCAAATCATTCAACAAGATATTGGAGAATGCACATACTAAGGTATGTAACATAAGTTGCAATAATTGGGATTTGGAAATCCATGTTATACTCTAGGACTACAGAACGACATGCAAAATACTGATAGGTCAGACACCATTCAAGTTAGTTTATGGACAAGAAGAAATGATGCTTATGGAGTAATTGTTCCTATTCTATGCATAGAATAAACAAAAACAATGAGTGACAAAGGATAAATTGAGAAAATACTGGCACAGTTATTACGACTCAAAGAGGATCACTTCATCGCAGGTTTTCATCAACAAGTAGAGAAGGGTCAATATAAGGAATGGCATAATCGCCATATAAAAACAACACATTTTTAGTGCAAATATATGGTTCTCCTTTATTACAGTGAGTTTGTGAAGCACCCAGGTAAGCTACAGATGCATTGGCTTGGTCCTCACGTCATAAAATTTATTAATAATGGAGGTACGGTGCAATTGAAAAATTTATATGGAACCATTTTACCAAACTGTGTAAATGGAAGCCGGCTAAATTCCTATCGGGATAGCTCAGCGCAACAACACTAAATGAAACCATGAAAAAAAAAGTGGGAGAGAAGTTTTGATAAGAGTATGTCTACAAAGAGAACATCAATGATAAAGTGGGTTGACTACACCAAAAGGGGGGATATTTTTTGACATCCAACTGCAAGAGAACTGGTCAAATCAAGCGATAAATGAGGCAGTTATGACAGGAAGGTTGATGGTGCAAGTTGGAAATACCCGCATTTAATTACCATTGCATATACTGGATTTGCAAAATCGATAGAATATTTGGTCAATCAACGAAGGATTTGGAAATGTATCACCAAGATCCATTAGAGAGACGTTATAAAAGCAGGTCATGGGGAAAGGTTTGATCCATTATGCAATTAGGGAACAAGGGTTAGATCGAAGAATAGAAGGGAATAGAAGTGATAAAGAAGCCATGATGCATATATATTATTTAGAGCATGAGTACATAAGAAACACCAAAGGTGAGGGAATCCATAGTGGAGGAACAACTGGATATTGTGTCCTCACCGATACAACAAGTTTGAAAGAAGAGAAGTTCCAGTCGATAAATAAATTTAGATAAAAGACCCAAAATGACCTAGATATCTACAAGGGCGGTCATGGTATAAGGAGATGTAGGAACATCAACCATGGTAGAAGAGGAAACAACAAAAAGGGGAAAACAACTAGGGCCGAAGGTATCAGACATTCTAGGAAACATACCACCGAGGAAGGAAGGTGATCCAACAGTAAAACTTGGCAAGAATGCCAATTATAGCATCAACATTCCAGTGACACCAAAGGGTGTCCACATGACAAGAAACATAGCATTGATTGCATAAGTTGCAATATAGTGACCATGAAATATTGGCATTCCCAAAATGCACTAGGGGGGCGTATGAGGAAATAAAGCATGGAGAAGAAGGTCCAATTAAAAGGGAACCAAAATAGTGGCCATTGGGATTGCAGCAGTATCGGCTCCTGTCAATCATCCACATGCCACATTTTGTATGGTTCGCAGAATTGAACGCATGCGTAAAGCAGCTAATGGCATGTCTTCATGGCGGATGCTTATGTCTGGGCACGAAAATCCTGATTATAGTTGATCTAATTTCATATATCACAGGAATACCCAAGGTAGGGGTATATCCATTGCAAAACTTCCAAGGAAAGGACAATGATAAGAAAATGGCATCAAAATTGAGAAACAAATAAAGGTTCGAAAAGGATTCCAAAGCCTATATGATTGATAGAATCAATGAGCAGGCGCTCAAAATCACAACAAAATTGTTGACAATCAAAAGCATAAGGAATAATCGACCTCATCAATGCACATCACAGGTCATCACATCTATAGAATAATGCATAGTAGGAGTGCAGATGAACAGGTCCCTCTTTCTATTGAACAAACTAATGGAGGGCGCAGTATTAGCATAGGAAACTCGTAAGGCATTTACCTATCCTTGGCTCTTAATACTAATTACACTAGTTTGATGGATGGAACCAATGCACTACAAAGTGATGGAAATAGAAGTTGTCAATGTATGTCGAGGAATTCCATATAAAAACTTGAGGGCGTTAAATGACAAGGAAAGACAAACAACCAACAACATCCAATTCTATATTTACTTTGACACGCTGAGAATAGAAGCAGTAAATATTCTGTGACTAGAAAAGGAAGCTACATGGAAGTACCAAAGGATTCTGAGGATGTCAATAGGACCCCACACCATATACATTCAAGCACATGAATATCCAAAGAATAAGTGGTTGATGACATTGTACAATATCATTGATGAGTGGATGGAAGCCATCGTAGAGGAATGTGCCGAGAAATGGCAGGTTCTTCAGCTAAGACCGATTGTCTAACTCAGAAGATTGATCACCGACGAATATTCCAAAATATCAAGAAGTTCCAAAGGAGTCAGAAGATGAAAAGAAATTGCAGGACAAAGCATCATCCTCAACTCCAATGGAGTAAGGCTCGACAAACAACAACATGAAGCAAGGATAAAGAACAAGATTGAGAAAGGTGAGGGGAGTACAACCGTTGCACTTCCCTAGGATGAAATGAAAATTTTATTTGAAACAATAACTATGGTGGAAAATTAGAACCAGGTGAAATTTACACAACATGCGGCAAGATATTTTCTTTAGGTAACACAGTCTTGACGGGCTCGATGTGTAGGTAGCTAGAAAATTCTACAAGGCAGTTAGCATAAGGAGATAACCCAACCAAAGGATTCAAATCATTCCCACATAGAGAATATTCTATCCTCGAGTTGTTTGAAATGGATAAATCCTATGGATACGAGGCCTCCACTAGAACAAGGTTTTTTTAGATCTAAAATATCTACTATGAGTATAAATTTAGAACAGGAAAGATAAAAGCACTCATCTCCAACTAATTGCTCAAGAACACTTAAAGCAGGGTAGGTAATGTTTCGGAAATAAGATTGTTGCGAAATATAACAGATGAAAGAGAACAACTACTTAATGTACAAACATGTAAATCAAGATCACTCCTTTTAACTATCTTCAGACTGAACTCAACAAATAAAATTGCCAAGAATTCTTCCCAAAGTATTAGAGATACACAACAAATCCCAGAGACAATATTAATTCACAAATCAATATCTAGAGATTGATAACTGATCATCAATGACATAAAATATAATATACATCAAATAAACACATTCAGTTGATACCCATTACATATATTAATCCCATTACATAAACATCAATATCAGAACTAACAGATGCATAAAAGATATATCATAAACAATAACCTAGACATATTAGGAGATAAATTGAAATTCATTAAACACATTCAATGAATAACCATGGAACATAAAATGAGATAACTGCAATTTTATTAATCTGCAAAACATTACAAAATAGTAAAACTACAAACTTCCCTGTTATGTTTTAGAGTAGTCTTGTCTCCTACGTATTACTTAATCCTTTTCTCTGAAAGTCTCCCGTTACTTAGAAAAAATCCATCCTTTAAATAATATTACATATTTTACAAGAAAATAAATATTCCCAAAAGGTGGTATTACAAAATCAAATGGTTTTAGGATTGGCCAAGGGCGGAATGACACTTGGAATATAGGTCCATAATCTCATCGATTTCCTAAAAGTGGGCATGCATCAAGTGGATTTCCATTTTGCAAATTTGGCCCAGGAAATATTCGTCTTTTTAATCTTCTTCCACTCTTTCATGAACACCTGTATTCGAGCCATTGAAGTGTGAGGAACTTTGATCCACTTCCTAATTTCTAAGATTGTGACAAGATTTATTTGTTGGATCAGTTCCTTGTTAGCATCAAAACATTGTTCCACCTATTTTAGTTGAAGCTTCGGCAAAGGTGTCTGACTAATAGGATCGAAAATGGGCACATCCAAAAAGGTTAGCAAATCTTCAGCATCGGTCCACCTTGTCTCACAATTTTTCTATCCTTCCTTAATCAGATCCTTCACTGAATCATAGATTCCTTCCCATGTCTCAATAACAACCTCTATCATTTTATCCTGGAGCATGTCCAAGATCGGCACGTCATGCAGCTTCTGTTTGATGTGATTCTCTCAACCTATTACTTGTTCAAAAGTTGTAGATGATTTCCTCATACGATCATGATGGGTTTCGATGGCTTTAGAATGCTTATCAAAATCTTCATACAACACTTTCATCTCAGTGAAATAAGTTTACAGATCTATCATGGCCTGTCAGAATTCTTGATGCACCCTACAGAGCACCTATTTAAATTATTCTGATGTCAAACCTATAAAGGAGGAGGATTTTGAGGCTATCTGGGCATCTTTCAGTTGCTGGTTGATATGGACAATTTGTTTCGCTTGTCGCTAATTCAGGACATCTGCATTTCTAAGGTGTTGCTTAAGTTTTTTAGTTTTTTTTTGCCACTATTGAACTCTATCTTCATTCTTTTGCCTTAGTTTTTCCATTTCTTCTTCATGTCTCTGCTCCACTACTACCATGTCCAGTTTGTCCTTTTGCAGTTATTTTTCTTTATCCCTAAGAGCCAAACTCAATTGTGATACTAAGTTAAAATTTTCACATGCAAAAAATCCCATGGCATCTCCTGTATCCATGTCCCCTTGTTGGATATTAGTTGTATCTAACTTCCAAATAATCTGATTAAGGGAGGGAATTTGCTTAGCTGAACTATCCTTGACTCTCTTGGCTCCCCTCTTTACCACATATTTGTCCTTTTTGCTCCAATAATATTTTCCCATGGATACCACAGCATCCTCTCCAAAATATTCCATCACTTATGATGATGAGGTGTTTTGGTTTTGGGTGGTGACTAGAGAATCAGTTTGGGTCTGATTTAGGGGGATTTCTATGCTGAGGGGAGGGATATTCATGGCAGTAGAAGCAAAGGAAAAGGCAAGGGATGTAAAAGAATTAGATGCAGGAAAAAATTATTTACGAGAAAGAGTCATATAGGTAGAAGAAGTGTTGAGCTAAGGAGGTTGGGAAACCAAGGATATTGTGATAGGGTGAGGTGCTGAAAGAGAAAGAGGAGAAGTATGAATAGGTGAGTGAACTAAAATTTTGGCAATTCTAGTAGTAGCTCCCATAATTGATGAAATATTTATCTCAGAAAAGGATTGTTGGGAAGATGATGAACCTAACATATTGGGAAATCTTTGGAGAT
Organism: Pseudotsuga menziesii; assembly: GCA_001517045.1. Classification (NCBI taxonomy): domain Eukaryota; kingdom Viridiplantae; phylum Streptophyta; class Pinopsida; order Pinales; family Pinaceae; genus Pseudotsuga; species Pseudotsuga menziesii. The sequence goes on along the minus strand of LPNX010407717.1, from coordinate 68,568 downwards.
TAAGGATGGATGACAAAAGGGTGTTCAAAACATCTTCTAGACCAGTAGCAGGGTCTTCTTCCACGTCCATATCACTATGCACGTCGTGAATTTCAATTTGAGTTGAAAATAAAGAAATTAACTTTTGTGCAGAAGGTTTTTGCACAGGGGCTTGCAGGCTTGTTTGACAAGAGGGAGAAAAGGAATCGAATTTTCTTTCAGGAGCTCTTCCTGCATTTTAGTCTGCTCTGATATTTCTTCAATGTTATATCTTTTAGGTCATGTTTTAGCCATCTCTTTCTGAGTTTGTAGTTGGGAACTCATTAATTCAAGATTCTCTTGAATTCCTCCCCTTTTTGTTGTGTATCTTCCATTGTAGTAAGACGAGGACTAGATGGGCCTTCAAGGACACCTTTACCTTTTTCATTGGGTAGAGAAGCGAGGGTGGTAGCAGAAATTACAATATTTTCACTTTCAACCTTTTCTATTTTCTCCTTCTGAATATTCTGCTTTATCTCAAATTTATCCTATATTTCACGGAGAACTCTTACCTTGAGGTCCTTCCGATATTTGTATATATGAGACTTGGTATCTGTGTTATAGCTGATTTTACCACACATGGTGAATCACACTTTTATGTCCTTCCATGTCCCTCTGCAGACTCCTTAGACCCCATGGAACATTTTTGTACCTTTGATGTTTCCAATATCATCCCTAAAAACATGCAATAATTTCCATACACGACTTTTAATACCTTTCTCGCGTACATACGCGGGTTTGACCCTTAAAACTGTGTACATCGAGATGTGTGCAAAAGGCCAAATGATTTTGGAGTTTTTCTTGATATGGATCCGAGTCAATTGTCTCTTGACCTTCCATATGCCTTGAGATCATTTGGATTCGACCTTCCATTACCCCATTGAAGAGCTATATAAGGAACCCTTTGGATACATTGAAAGGGAGGAATTGAATACCAAGAAAACTATAGTCCATTATTATCAGAGCTTATACTTGAGTCTGCATCCCTTTGTCCCTTGGAGCACTTTGTGTTCTTCCTAAGATTTTATTTTGCTTGTGAGATTGCTATCGAAAGATGGAGGATTGAAGTGGTGGAGGCCCAAGTGGGGGACTCAGTTTCTCTGATTCACAAACGTGCCGATAGAGGTTTTCACTATTGTAATCTCTATTTTATATCAATAGAAATATATTTTCCTGTCCAATAATGTGTATCTAAATGAGTATTTGATCCATTGATGATTTTGAATACTTATATGTTATTGATTAAATATGCTAGAGTAGATCTAACAGAATTATATATAGCATGCTTGTCTTGTTTGCTGAGTGTTGAGATAGCAATTTATCAATACAAGCTGGAGTTGGAAAGCTCAATGGGGATCTACATCAACCATCTGGAATAAGGTACGAATCGAGATCCTTTAGTGTTAGATATTTGGTTTCTCTTGCATATAGGAAAGGATTGATTTCTGGAGTCAAGCTATCTGTTGTGGTACCCCAAGCCATAGGAATTTCTCTCTGTAACAGAATTGTTGACTTTGCTAAGGAGTTCCTAGTCATTTTTCCTTTGGGCGTTTTTATCGACATTCAATGTTCTTGAATTGCTCTCATTTCTCTGTTTCAAAGTCAGGTCTGGGGGCATGTTTTCTTGGTGGTGTCTGATAGGTGTGAATTTTGTCTTAGCTTATCTGTTTTCCTTCATTTTTATCTCTTTTTCTTCCTGTACGCAAGTTTTTGCCTCACAGTCGTGTGTACATGCGGTTTTGATTGAGATATTCACATATATACGCGGATTTTCTGCACACAGTCACGTATGCCCTATGTTTTTCCTTTTAGAGGAAGATTGAGTGTTGTTGGGTGATTTTTTATGATTGATGAGTCTCCTTTGATGCTTCTAGAGTCTGTATATACCTCAGTTTCTGACCAGAGACGCTTTTTAGGGTAAATTTTTTTTAAGAATGTTCTTGTAATTTCATTTTCAATTTTTTGTTTTGGGATTAGTGCATTAGGTCTCTTTTACCTTAGTGTTTTACGTGGGTGTTTTTTGATAGTGCTTGCAGAGTCTGGGACTGGTAGAGTCATTCTTTTGCTTTATTATCTCATTTTTATTCAAAAAATTCAAAACTATTTGTTTCTTTGCATCATTATGCATCATTGCACTTTGCATTTTTCATGGTACTTGCACTAGGTTTGCTTACAGAAGTATTAGTCAGTATTTCATATAGGAATGACTGCATTTGTCACTTTAAGAAATTTTGCATTTCACGTAGTAGCATGCCGTTTTTTTCATTCGAAACAATGCATTTGCATTGATTGTTAGGTGTGCATTTTACTTCATGTTTGTGTCATAACACCATTGGTTGCACAATCATCTACCTTTTGGAGTAATAAGCCAAATAAAATCAACGCTTAATTAAAATGGATTACACTATTTTCTTTTATAGGGTACACCAACAAGATTAGGTTTTAGGGTCTTGGAACAGTTCATTGTGAGTAAATTATGCAAGACCACTAAACAACAACATGTATGTGTCTATCCAAGTGAGAGTGTGAAATTCCTTGGTATAATTAGTGTTTCTCAGGATCCTCCTCTTACAAGGGAGTTAAGTACGAGGCAGTGTGAGCGGTTATTGATTGGGATGACCCCTAGTCATAATTGAGTAGCGCCGGAGATATTTCCAGGATTGTATTCATATCTAGGGGCTCTTTCGAGAGTTTTGGGCTTTGCTACCCTGCCCGTACAGTCAATCCCTCTTGCGATTGTCTGCTTGAGCATTGATTATATTGAAGTGACCTTATTTTCCTTACCTAGGTTATCGAGGGGGTACTTCACAGGGGTTATTCTACAGGTGTCTTGGCTAGGTTGGGGTCGGACAGCACAGTCGCTATATCCATTGAATCTAAGGGCCACAATAATTGGTTACGAATCTCTGCTTATTGTGTATGGGATTCTCAAGCCTCTCCTAGGTGAGACATATCTGCTTCATTCAGGAGCTCACATATCCTACCCTTGTTTTCTTATGATTGGATTTAGATTATATTGGTGTATGCTCTGTGCATGCTAGCTTGATTAGGGTTTGTGTAATTAGAAGAGTATTTTTAATTTTTGAGTCATTGTGGATTCAGGTGCGGCACTTCATCGTTCTCATCATTTACTAGGACTTCTGCCTTCTACATCTCCTCCTCCTTTGGGAGAGAGAAACAGATAGTCCAGGCAGACTACTTCTCACATTGATTCACACATGATGGGAGATCTTGAATATGAAATTACTGAGTTGTCTTCTCCACCTCGAGAGGTTGGGGAAGAGGATCCACACCTGTATATGATCCTTCACTTGATATACCTACACACTCTAGGTATGATCCTTCACATGATATACCTACACACTCTGGGTATGATCCCTCATTCACAGGTCGCCGGTATTGGCTTCCAAGCAATGAGACTCATCATGAACCTACGAGCACTAGTTATGTTAGTTATGGCATGTCTAGTATCCTTGTACATGATCCGGCACACCATGCCAAGCTAGAATTTGAACCTAGCACTATGCCTGGGGCATTCCCATTCCTTTCCATGCGGAGAGATTTGTGTGCACGAATCACATTGCACCCTCCATCCCGGCAGTGGAGGCTACATCACACGTTCATCCTAGACCTGGTGTTAGTAGTCCTATTCGGATACCGGAACCAAGACGAGTGACTATAGGGAATACCAATTACATCATTTCACATGTCCCTACGTCCTCTATTCCTAGAGAAATTTGCTTACTCCCCGAATTATGGATTTGTAGCTCCAAATAGTCAAGGTACACCACATTATGGTGCTTCCATCTCACCCTACATGGGTAAAATGGGAGGAGGGAACTATGGCCATGGCCATGTTGGTTACGGTAATCAATCTTATGTGAACCAAAATTATTGGGGAGCATGGCATCGACCTACTCAACCTAGGATCCCTTTCCTCACAACATTAAATTTTCCGGACTTGTCAAGACTAACGAATGATCTGGTATCTCATGACCCAACTTGGCCAGCTATCCCTACCAAGCTTCCCTCAGACATTCCCAAATTTGAGGGCAAATCAGGAGAATATCCTAGTGAGCATGTTACTACATTTCACCTTTGGTGCTCTTCTAATTCCTTACACGAATATTTGATCCGTTTAAGACTATTTCAACGCACCCTCACCGGGACTGCAGTGAAATGGTACATAGAGTTACCTAGGGGGGCATTCATTTTGTTCGATGACCTAGCTATGACTTTTCTCAACCACTTCTAGCTACCAGTACATTACGATGTTGGCACCGAAATCTTGTCGACATTTCGGCAAGACAAAGCCACGCATATCTCAGACCATATCCAAGAGTGGCATAGACAGAAGAGATTGATTAAAGCCTTCATACCACCGGATTTTCTCCTCGAATGGTTCCTTAAATCATTACTGCCTTATATAGCGAAGGATGTTTCTACATCCAGAGTTCAAAACGAGGAACAAGCCATTTTTAGGGCACAGGAAGTGGATTTGATTTATGCTCAATCCGGTTTGTTACATGAGATTATTCCTAACACTCTGTGTTCTAGTTTGGACCCTAAGGTCAAAGCTGGACCACATGTCGATGGCATTCTTGGTTGTATGAGTACCAAACCTATGGATTTGGTTGTGAAACAGGTGATTCAATTGTCTATCAACCAATCTGCTTCGAGACAAGCCACAGCTTCATCTCAACCCACT
>LPNX010407717.1:3219-63494 GCA_001517045.1 Pseudotsuga menziesii | reverse complement strand
AACTTAAATTTTGTCACAACATGAAATTGCAATATTAAAATGCTTCATTCCGAGTTCAAAGTAGACCATTCCATTTATCACAAAAGATAAATACCATCAAAACTTTAACGTGCGATAACTAAAAGGAAAATTCCAATTCTTGATTTGTTTTACCTTCCGGACAACTTTACCATTAGCACAATGTAATAATGATTTTTATAATTAAACTTTATGCATTTTTTGTGATTGGTTTAAAGTGGACGATAGATGCTAAGATGATTATGTAAATGATTGTCTTATAATATCTCTTTTGTGAACAGGTAGCAAGTCCATTGCCCAGCTCAAGGATGTATTTATTATTACAACTAGTTTGAAAGCATGATTTCTGGCAGAATGAAGAGATGATCGCTTAAACTCCAGGATTGTGGACACCATGGCGAGAAAGACTCTGAGTGGATAATTATGGGTTTAATCACAACTGCAGATATTCATGAGAGATTTGATAGTCTCACGTGATTAGCTTTATTCCAGAGAAAAGGGGAACAAACTGCCAGGATTGTTGCCAGTTACAAAATCGCGTTTCCAATTTGACAGGCAATTTTATGAGCCACGTTGTGAACAAACGGAGGCAGATCTTAAAAATCGGGCACATGGGTTTTCTTCAGAACGGACCCATTTAGTTTTACACAGGTGGATTTCGCCAGAAAATGATGGATTCTAGGAGATTTCGAGGATCCTTTGAGCATGATTTTTGCAGTTGCAGCCGGCAACGAAATGGTTGTTTCCAAAAATTCGCCTGTGTAGAGTTTATTTTGTTTGGATTTCTTCTGATCCTGGTTGATTTAAGCAGAGAAGAATTTGATTGTAAGGTGGGAGGAGGACTGGACTGAGAGATTGCTCTCTCAGATCAAAACATTGCTGCCTGAATAATTCTGTAAATGCTCAACAGCATTGAAGAACTTCTTTTTCAATGTTGGAAGATCAAATCAAGAGCTGGAGCTGGGGAAAGCAGACTATATGCTGTTAAAGATTAAGAGATTTCTCTCTTGAAAGCTCAGAAATACTGCTGCTAAGGGGTCGATAGTTAATGTAAGGGAAAAGACAAGACTGGGTTTGATTTATTTGTGACTTTGGACAGCTACCTGTTTGCAGCTTCAATCTTTTGAACTGGTGATACCTTAATATATGTTTACTGTTTGTATACATTGCATATACTCTTGGTATCTGTTAGTCCTGTTATTTCCTTTTTATAATTTATTTATATTTGTTAAAATTCTCTACATAAGTTTACAAATATACATCTCTCATGTAATTATCGAATTTCATGCTTTCAATTTTGCTAATATATCATGTTGTGTAACTGACAATCGATATTGTTGTTTATATGATTTGTAATCATTACTGTGTGGTTTTGTTAATATTTGAACTTCTTTAAATGTTATCAAAGCGTATTTCATGCAGTAGTTCCATTAGCATAAATCGATTTCATGGTTAATTTCTCGCATTGCTCTTGATCAGAATAAATTGATTTACATGTTGTTTCTTTTAAACTATTTTATAAAAAACAACCATTGAATCATATTCAGGTTATTTGAATCATATTCAGGTTAATTAATGTATAGTTGTCAATAATGTAAAGTTTATAACTCATTTAAACATGTTTTTTTGATTATTTATAAGCCTAGTTAATTAAATAGATTTGATTCATAGATTAATTTAATCAACTTACTAATTCATTAGTAAGTAGATTAACTAGTTTGATTTGTACATTCGATTTAATTAACCAAAGTAATAGCTTTAGTTTTATCTTTTAGACTTAGTTTAGTTAGGCTTTCAGGCTAACAGAACCTTTAAACCTGTTGGAAACAACCATCCCAAACAGCTTGGAACTTTCTCTAAGGATCCTGGTCTGGGTTGTCTTCCCCGTTACGTGCATAGTCACATATGCCCGTCAACACCCACCCAAATGGTGAGTGTGCTTTCGGTACAATCGTCGGACCAGAAGGGTAACCAGCAACCCAGAAGGAATAAGAAGAAGGGTAAAAACAATCGTAAGGGTGGGAATAGGAATGAAAATGCCAATTCTAATGAAAAAAATGCACGTAATGCTGGGGGGGACAAGCAGTTTAAACATAAGGTTAATTTTCCTTGCAAATTGTGTAAGGATGACCACCTCACTCACTTGTTCCCTCGTATAGAAGAAGCCTCAAGGTTCATAGCATAGGGCCTAGTTGTGCTAACCAACCCTTTACCCCATAATCAAAACATGAACTTGAGGACCCATGATCAGTCCGATGGAGATCAAGATCTGCCGAAAGCTAGTAGTGGTCATGGCTGCATCAATATGGTGCATGCTACTAAGGTTGTGACTCGTGCAAAGGACTATGGTTCATCACAACCTGACCATTGAAAGGAAATTGCTCCACTCCGGAGTCCTTTGTGTATTGAAAACCCTGTGGATAAACTTGAAGTTGCACCTCGCATTCCTAAGGGGGTCCTTAAGCGTTCAGGGCACAATCCTAATGCCTGAGCCGCCCAGAATTATTTAGTTGTCAAGGATTTGGGCCGCACTCCTTGTGCGATGTCTGCATTTGAAGTACTTCAGAGTTGTCCTTCACAAAGGAAGGATTTTCTTTCTGCTCTTGGTGTTAATAATGATAACTCTTCCTCTGTCATCAAATTTGACACCGCGGGACTACAACCTCGCTTTCCTTACTATGTGTCTCTCTTGATTCATGTAGAATGTCTTAAAATGACCATCAAACGCACTGTGATTGATGAAGGCGCTACTGCTTCTGTGATGTCTTTGGCATGTTGGAAGGGTTTGGGTTCCCCCGAGTTGTCTAAATCCACTACCATGTTGATTTCTTTTGATGGTAGATCGTTTCGGCTACACCGAATTCTTCCTTCTCTGAAGGTCCATTTAGGAGGGAAGATCGTCACGATCGAGGTCGAGGTGGTTGATGCACCCCTTGACTACAATCTATTACTGGGTAGGAATTGGATCTATAGTATGCAAGCCATAGCTTCTTCTCTATTTCGAGTTGTATGATTTTTGTTTAATGGGAAGATAGTTACGATTAATCAAAATTCATTCAAGAATCCATGTGTTACCGCATCTTCGAGAGCTTCTATCCCAATTGTCGAGCACTCTCAGCCGCCAACTGGGAGTGTGGGTGTGGGCATGTATCCATCCCTTATGGGAAGCTTTAGTTGTCCTGCACCTGTTCTTATGATCGGGTCTAGTTCCGGTGGTGCTTCGTCTTCATTGAGATCGGTGTCTTTTTGCACTTCCCACATGGAAGATCCTTGGATTCTTCCTACACCGAGTCCTTCGTGTAAGCCAAGCAGAACGAACGTGCCATTTCCTGTAGCAATGATAGCATATCAAGCAAATCTTGAATGTGTTGCAGATCCTAGTCCTTCGTATTCACGGGCGGAGGAGGAGGACCCGCATGTGCTTCCTGCATGGGCAGTTGAGTATTCTCATGCACATGACTACCTTGATAATATTTTTCCATCAAATGAAGCCATTATTGAGGCCACGTCTAGAGTTGAGCCACCTTGGGAAGAGTTGCATCATAGATCTTATTTTCTTCCCGAGCTTGACCATTTGGAGTGTGAAGACTTTAGGGAGATTCTTAGTGAGAGAATTGGTAGTATCATGGTTCCACTAAGCTCTCCTAGTCCGATGGCTGATGGAAACATGGAGAATATATCTCCTACCATTCCCATCAATATCTCTCATGATCCTGGCAAGATTGAGAATGTATATATTGGGGCATAATGTTCACATGCTGAGATTCAAGAGTATACCGAGCTGTTCAAAGAGTTTCGTGACGTATTTTCTTGGTCATATGAGGAAACGCCAGGTATCGATCCTCGCATTGTTGAACATGAAATTAAAACTTATCCCAATGCTAAGCATGTTCAACAACGCTTGCGTGCGGTGAATCCTAGAAAAGCACCCGCGATTAAGGCTGAGATACAAAAGCTGTTGAATTCCGGTTTTATCTATCACGTTCCCTTGATGGAGTGGGTTTCAAATCCCGTTCCGGTTGATAAGAATCAAGGATCAATCTGTATATGCACTAATTTCCGTGACTTAAATTGTGCCTATCCTAAGGATAATTTTCCCACACCATTTATTGATCAAATTTTTGATGAGTGTGCAGGAAGCGAGGTATTCTCCTTTATGGACGGCTTTTTTGGATACAATTAGATATAGATCAAACCTGAGGACCAACATAAGACTGCATTTATTTGTCCTTGGGGTACGTTTGCATATCGAAATATGCCTGTCGGCCTTAAAAACACCAGATCCACATTTCAGCGGGCTATGACCTTGATCTTCCATGATCTCAAATCGATTATTGAAGTCTTTTTGGATGACCTTGTTGCTCATTCTCCTATGAGAATGCATCATTCCTACCATTTGAGAGTATTGTTCGAAAGATACCGCCATTACTTAGTTAGGTTAAATCCTCATAAGTACATGTTTTGCGTGAAGTCTATTTGCTTGTTAGGGTTCATTGTCTCCAAGGAGGGTATAAGAGTCAACCCTTTAAAGGTTGAGGCAATACTTCAATTGTCCCCCCCGAGAAACATCAGACATCTTCAATGTTCGCAGGGCATGGAAAATTTCTTGCAAAGATTCATGGTTAACTTTGCCAATTTGACTAGAGTCTTTATGTGTCTTTTGAAGAAGGACACTACCTTTTGCTGGGATGAGAAATCCGAGGAGTCCTTTGATGTGCTTAAGCAATCCTTAGCATCGGCCTCGGTGATTAGTCCACCCGACTATAGCCGTGAATTTCTACTTTATGTGGCCGCGTCCATGGAGACGATTGGTATGGCTTTGGTTCAGGAGGATGAGGAGCTCCAGGAGCATGTCATATATCATTTGAGCCGAAACCTTATATATGTGGAGATCCATTATTCCCATGTGGAGAAACTTGCCTTAGATACCGTTCATGCGGTTCAAAGATTGAGACACTATATTCTCCTCTTCCAGACCTTGGTGGTAGCCCATGTCAATCCATTTTAGTTCATCCTCACTAGAAGGATGATCGAGGGAAAGTATAATAAGTCACATTGTCATCTTGCAAGAATTCAATCTCAAGTTTGTTTCGGCAAAATCGAAAAAATCGTTGATCTTTGTGGAGCTTATATCGGATTTCCCAAGCAAGGAGGAGGAGGAAGTTTGTGAAGATACATTTGTCGATGAGAACATTTTCCTGATCTCAACTTTGGATCCATGGTATGGGGATATCATCATATATTTACAAACATTGAAGGTCCCTATTCACCTATCACAGGATGAACGACGACGGTTACATCACGTATCCAAGAACTACCTTATAGTTGATAACACATTGTACCGTCATGGGGTAGATTACATTTTACATTGTTGTTTAACTCATGAGGAGGTTGATCTTCTGTTGAATGATTTCCATAGAGGGGCATGTGGTGGTCATTTATTTGGGATTTCTACAACCCAAAAAATCTTGAGAGCGGGTTATTTATGGCCGTCGATATTTAAAGAATGTGTCAATGCAGTCAAGAAGTGCCACCCTTTCCAAGTGTTTGCACGTAATATGTGCTCACATCCTGCCCTGTTACATCCAATTATCACCGTCGGTCCTTTCACTAAGTGGGGGCTTGATTTCAACGATTGCAACCCAACTTTAGCTAGGGGGAATCATCATATTATCATGGTTGTTGACTATTTCATGAAATGGGCTGAGGCTATTCCCACACTTAAATCCAACGGTGAGACAGCCGCACATTTCGTATTCAACCAGATCATTACTCGGTTCGGTATTTCGAAGGAGCTTGTCACTGACCATGGTAGGAACTTTCAGAATCAGATGATGAAAGAGTTGGCCCCGAAGTTTGGGTATAAGCAGGAGCATTCCTCTTCTTATTTCCCTCAAGTGAATGGACAGGTTGAAGTAGCGAACAAATCACTTAAGTCCATTCTCCAACGAACCATCACACAAAGCAAAACCAATTGGCATATCATGTTATATCCTGCTTTGTGGGATTATAGGACCGCGGTTAATACTGCCACCAGTTTTTCTCCATATCAGCTTGTACATGGAGTGGAGTCTATCTTACCAGTTGAATGCGAAATCCCTTCATTGAAGCTAGCCATAGAGCTCTTACCAGACACTTCCCCATTGGAGGAACATTTGGTCCACTTAGAGCAGCTTGATGAGCAGCGCCGAGATGCCTTGGTGGCTCTAGAATTGAATAAGTGTCACGTTAAGGTCTAGTATGATAAATATGTCCGTCCAAGGAGGTTTAGTGAAGGAGATTTGGTCCTTTTGTGGGATCAAGCTAAAGAACCCTTGGGGGCAAGAAATTTTAATCCCATGTGGCATGGTCCTTACATTGTCAAACGTGTGTTAGAGAAGAGCACATATGAGCTAGTAGATTATGAGTGGATGGCCTTAGCGGAGCCTAGAAATGGGCTCTATCTTAAAAAGTACTATGCAGGATTCTCAGCGAGGAATGACTATTGTATATTATTGTACAGTATTTTGCATAGTTAGGTTTTTCGTATGGTGATCGGTTTTCTTTATTAGATTTCATTTCTTATGGTAGATGTCGATGGAGTATTCCATTTACATAGGATTCGTTGATGGTGCTAGCCGCCACACTCAACACTCAACCTCTGCTACTTGGGTGATTTATAATCCTACGGGTCAGGTATTGTCTTCAGGAGGCATATTTTTACGGCCCTCTTCAAACAATGTTGCTGAATATAGTGCCATTATTGAGCTTCTATGGGATGCCATTTCACATGGTGTTCTCTCTCTTGAGGTACGTCTTGATTCATAGTTAGTAGTGTCACATCTTAATGGCTTGTATCATGTTAGGGCTCCAACATTATTATGAAGATTCTTATGTGTGATATTGTTAGAATGGAAATTTGACAACATAACATGCATACATGTTCCAAGAATTTATAATCAAGTTGATAACTCATATGCTAACTATGTGTTAGATTGGAATTTGTTTCACAGACAATAAGCTCATCACAAACATACATTTTTACGCATGTAAATAAATAAAATCGATCATCATAAAAGTTTTTCAATAAACATCTAAAATGTGATAATACATAAGTGTCATAATACAAAAATGGGGCTTTCGAGCCACCAAAATATAAATACATGGTAGTAAAAAAATGTATCACTCCCAGGTATCAAAGACTGGGGAGGAGGAGGGGGGTTCTAATCATGGAAAGTCACCACAGCTCTAGCTAGCCATCGAAACAACCGCACCCATGCTCATGGTACACCCACCACCTGACGCTGCATAGCCTCAGATAGGTCCTCGACCTGTGCTATGGGTACCCTATGTGTCAGCCGCACAAATTTTGTGTGGATGCTTTGGAGCATTCACTCTACATCCACACTCATGATGTCATCTCATATTCCCCTCCGTCTATGATGAGGGAAACCATCAGGCCACCGTGATCCTACATCTACGTACATATAAAAGGATGTCACTATGTGTTGTCACGCAAAAACATGTCTTTTGAGTCTATATATCAAAAAACAAAACAAAAAATTAATAATTCAAAAAACTTAAAAAGAGGGTTGGGATTCGTTACCAATGTCACCGTATGCTGATCCTGGTGATAGAGGCATGTCGAGATCTTCTTGAAAATCTATCCTCGCATAGGGGTAATCATCGATGGCAACTATCTACTGCCGCCACCATGGAAATAAGTCAGCTGGATAGGGGTTAGACACCCTACCTCCACCCAGTCTGTTCATCGCATCTACCCAATGTCATTGGGCCAGATCTCAAACCCCATGAAGAGGAATGTCAACTCTAGGTCTAAGTCCTGGAACACGCTCCAAGAAGAACGTGCTCAATATACAGCTGAAACCGAATTTTTGTACCCTGCCAATCTTGTAGTCACTGAGTTGTAGCTTCATGTTACTCAATAGCCTAGTACTCCAATCGTAAGCTGTGGGTCTCATGCACTCCACTGCATAGAAAATCAAGGGTTGTGAGGCCTTGTGGCGTGAGGCTATCCCTGCTATCCTGCCGAGTGTCAGTAGTATGGCCTTCAGACCCAGTACTTGTATGGAGCTTGTTGGGATCTGACTCCCAACCTTATCCATGTCTGGATAACAGTATACAGTGATATACTCATCTATGGTGAGGCCACCTTCGGGCCCACGAGAACGTAGGTTCACCACTTCCCCCCATCGGGACAATATTGTAATGAAGTATATGTCCTCCACCTCTATAGTGAGGGACATCCCGTCGATCTGGAAATACTCTCAGTTAGGATCCCAGTAGTCTACTAGAATTTGCAGCAGTCTTGGTTTAGCCCTTAAGCCACCAAGACACCAAAACTTGTAGAACCTGCATGCACAAAGAGCTTGTTGATCCATTAGATCACCCTGTACTACTGCTTCTACATCCATGTGCTCTCGTTCCCTCCATTCTAGAACCATCCTACACATTTAATTTAAGTTTTGGTCATTACATGTCTTAAAAAAACTTAAATGCGGCCGCATACGCAACTGTTTGCAAAACAGCGCGTATGTACGCGACTTTGAGCCATTTTTCCGCGTATAGCCAGCCCTATATGCGGAAAAATCCTTAATTACCATGTGGGTCAAGGAACATATCTTATATTGGCCTAGAAATCAATTTTGAACATGGAAATTTGAAAAATTTACATGCAAATGAAAGAGCAGGGCATGGGAAGTTACCTGGAAAAAACGGTGTCGGATTCCGCCGGCTAAAACTCCCGGAATTCGCGTTTGAAGTTCTGAGCTCAATTGGGTAAAAATTTCAAATGTTATTTAATGTTTTGAATTTTTTACTATTTATAGAAAATTTTCAAATTTTTGAAAATTTTTACCCCCTTTCTATAGTTTTGAACCATTTCTGACCCTTTTGGACCATTTTTTACTAATATAATGATGTAGGAGACTGTTTTGAGCGTCGTTTCGACCATTGTTTTGACCCGTTCGTGCCAATTTTAGGTATGATGTTTAAACTGGCATATAGGTTAGGTTTCACCTCTTTTTGAATTTTGCATGACCTTATGACCATTTCATTATAACCTTAGGTATAAAACCATTCTATCATGTCATGGAACCTTCTTGCTATTTTAGAAGTGACATGATGGGAGTGGTAGAGTTTGACCTTACATGGGTGCCCTAGTTAGCTCCTTGTTTTCATTTGGCACCCATGCTGACACTTTTTCCTTTAAGGTGTGGGAGTCCGTTGTATAGTATCACCATGACATTTCGCAAGAGCCTCATACTCCTCTTGATCTTTTTGCTAGCTTGTTTCCCCAGGACTCCCTTATGTCAAGTTGTAAATGCATTATCATGACCTTTGTCTACCTCATTGAGCCTTATATCAGCTTCCCTGACTTTGAGTCAGCCATATATCCCGAGCTTGTCTCATGTCTAGCCATGCAGAGCCATTTTATATATCCTTTGTAGCTTGATTCTTGATTTTTACCGGGAGGGGACTTTTCCCCGAGTGTCGCTATCCTACACATGTCTCCTTGCATTGAGCATAGGTTCGTTCCACTACTTGGAACTAGTTTGTTTGTCCCTTGACACTCGTCTCCTCCCAGTCTGTAACTATAAAGCAAGTTTATTCTTTTTCAAACTTTTCAAAATATTTGAAAATTTCCAAAAAAATCAAAAAACCAAAAAGCCAGACAGGAAAAGATGTTATCTTTGGCAGCAGTCGAGTTGTGTCGCCTTCAAATAGAGCACTGTATATCACATCCGCTGGTTGGGTTAATAGTTTGAAATTAGGAGTTGTACTCGTGTCTCTGAGTTTATCTCCACTGACTGGTTAAGCTTCCAATCCCTATGGAGCCTCTGTCGATGCCTCCTGTGTCGCAGAGATGTCCCAGTTTTGTATATTGAGTTTGTGCTGCCTACATTCAGTCACAATTCTCCTTTATGCTCTTGTTCAAAGGAATTTGAAACCTGAGTCGTCCATTCCTCAGTTATCTTGACTTTGCATGTCGACCATTCCTAGCACAGTTACTGGTTCGTGCACCTTAAGATCGAGTCCTTTCACATTATACATCTTTGCTAAGTACCTCGTGTTGGATGATGGGGGATTCCTTAATTCCCTCCCAGCGGATTTCATCCCATCAACTTCAGATCATTTATTCTAGGATAGGAATTTAGATTCATGTTTGAGTGCCTTGAGACTTACAGTCATCAGTGGTAGGTTCTCTCGCCATCGACAATTTTTTCGGAATACATCAATGTCCCCTGATCGGTGTATTCTCTCAAGTGTTTGACCTCAACACATTTATTCACACTTGTTATTTTGCACTCTAGTACCTTGATTCCCATTTTCATTATCGGTGGGTGAGCTATTTATATTGTACATGGCGATGAACACACATGTCATATTTTGTATCATGTCTATTCATGGCCATTGTACTCTTATGTATCTGGGACTGCTATATCTACTTGTAGTTATGTGCAGAGTTTGATCATTATATTGTATTTATTGGATGGCTGGTTCTTCCACTAGGTTCTTCATCACTCCGCTTTTGGGGTGGACTTATAATGTATTTGGACCATCGTATGACCCCTTTGACCTAACACATTAGGGGGCATCTGTTATAGCTGATTTTACCACACATGGTGAATCACACTTTTATGGCCTTCCATGTCCCTCTGCAGACTCCTTAAACCCCATGGACCATTTTTGTACCTTTGATGTTTCCAAGATCATCCCTAAAAACATGCAATAATTGCCATACATGACTTTTAATACCTTTCTCGTGTACATACGTGGGTTTAACTCTTAAAACTGCGTACATCGGGATGTGTGCAAAAGGCCAAATGATTTTGGAGTTTTCCTTGATGTGGATCCGAGTCACTTGTCTCTTGACCTTCCATATGCCTTGAGATCGCTCGGATTCGACCTTCCATTACCCCATTGAAGAGCTATATAAGGAACCCTTTGGATACATTGAAAGGGAGGAATTGAAGAGCAAGAAAACTATAGTCCATTGTTGTTGGAGCTTATACTTGAGTCTTCATCCCTTTGTCCCTTGGAGCACTTTGTGTTCTTCCCAAGATTTCCTTTTGCTTGTGAGCTTGCTATCGAGAGATGGAGGATTGAAGTGGTGGAGACCCAAGTGGGGGACTCAGTTTCTCCGATTCACAGACGTGCCGACAGAGGTTGTCAATACTGTAATCTCTATTTTATATCAATAGAAATATATTTTCCTATCCAATAATGTGTATTTAAATGTGTATTTAAATGAGTATTTGATCCATTGATGCTTTTATATGCTTATATGTTATTGATTATATATGCTAGAGTAGATCTAACACAATTACATATAGTATGCTTGTCTTGTTTGCTGAGTGTTGAGATAGCAATTTATCAATGCAAGCTGGAGTTGGAAAGCTCAACCGGGGATCTACATCAACCGTTCGGAATAAGGTACAAATCGAGATCCTTTAGTGTTAGATATTTAGTTTCTCTTGCATATAGGAAAGGATTGATTTCTGGAGTCAAGCTGTCTATTGTGGTACCCCAAGCCATAGGAATTTCTCTCCGTAACAATCTGGATCAATGATTTTATTCATTGCTTCCTAAAAATTTGTTGCTACTCAGAACATGGAATCATCAGGATTCTGTAGCATAAGGCTTCCAAGATTAACAATAAATTTGGGCCAAGCCCTCTTCTTATGTTTGGCCAACTTGGGAAAAACCCCATCCATGACAATCTAATAGGAAAACTCTTGTAGCACCATGCAGTCAGGAACTATCCTGGCAAGCAGGTGGACTATATTTCTTCCCCAAATTCTTATATAAGAGAAATATTCTCCTACATACCAGTTGCCATACACTAAAATTAGTTCCCTAGAGGATTGAGAGAACACAGAAGCATCAGCTTTGAAAATTTTAAAATACATTGACCCAAGAAATAGGTCACAGAGCTCATAAACCCGAGGGATGAAACTATCATCCCACATATTAGAGAAATATATATGAACAAGGGGAGATTTATCGCTCCAACACCAATTTAAAGACGGTAAAGAAGATGATGCACAGAAAGCATCCATCACAAAACCAGACATTTAGAAGGTCGCCTTTCGATTTGTTGGGACTTTTTGATACTTCTCAATTTCATCTCGTGAATTATAGGACAAAATTTGTTCCCAATTGAAAGAATCACCTATAAGAAAAATGTGGTGTGCCATAGGAACCCACTGTGCTCTGAATGAGGAGCAGTTTGGTAACCCATATAACCTACAAAACATGGCTAACAGTAAGGAAACGTTTCTCTAAACTAGGAGATTGGATATGCCGAGAGTGAGGCGGGAATAACTAATGTCGATTCTTCTAGCCATGAATTTACTACTTCTTCATAATTGAATTTGGAGAGGGTTTCATCGAAAAATTTCGACATGAGAAGCTGTTTGGGAAGTCCCAAAGCATAAGCTTTAGTAAATACCTCGGGATGCAATGAAGCAATCAGGGTATTATCTGTGTCATAAAATTTGTGCTCCTTAGGGTCAACATGATCCAATGCCCACTTAACAAGGTCTGTATAAGGCATGAAAGGGGTCTGGAAGCAATGCAATGGAGCTGAGAATTACGAATCTGGAGGTAGGCAGGTTGGTCATGAGCAATAGAGGAAAATTCATCATTGTCAAAGACGACGTAAATTTTGGACCAATCCAAATATAGGGTATCAGACACCTGCCCACTTGGGTTAGTGAAAACATCGGCATTGGGATCTTTGTTCTTCTGCTCTTGAAGAGTTGTTTTAGATATGGTGTTCCTAGTCGTGGAAGATGCCTTCTCTAGTTATATTTTAGCTACCATGTTTGAAAATGATGTGAGTTCAAATTTACAAGAAAAATGGTAAGGATGTGAAAACTTAACGGTGAAAACGCTCAGAAAACCACAGGTTCATGCACAGCGACAGAGAGAAAATGCGAAGTAAAAACCTTGAGCACAGAAAAAACACGAGAAAAATTGGTAAAAAATACTTGTAACTTCAAACTTTAAAAACACAAAACCAAACGGCCAAATGAATCTAGACCAGTGATTTCATATGCATGGACGGATGAGATCAAGGCGATGGAATAAGATACAATATTTAAACAAGAACCAATATTCATGATCTCCAATTGTCAATTTTCCGAAATTCGAAAATCGGGAAACTAACACTTAGCCAGGAAGGATGTAAAATTTTCGGTTTCCAAAAACCCGGAAATAGGAAATCAGAAATCGAAAAAGTAGACAAAAATTATTAACTAAAATGACAATTACGGTTTCTGAGATCCGAAATATCGGAAATAGGAAATCAAGAAACTAAACTTCAATTTTATTCAAAAGTGGAGCTTCTGGTTTCCAATACTCGTAAATTGGGAAAGTATATAAATCATAATTCAAAAGAAATGTTTTTGATATTCGATATGCGAAAAGTCAGAAATCGGAAATCAGGAGAACACTAAACGACTTTAACACAACCGGAGTTTTCCAATTTCCAATACCCAGAGATCTGAAATCGGAAATCGGAACTTCGACTATTCATTATTTGAAAAAATGAGATTTCCAGGATCCAAAGTGTCAAAAATCGGAGATCGAAAAAATGACTTCAGTATACCTCAAAAAAAGGGATTTTCTCTTTTGATTTCAGAAGAGGGGAATCGAAAATTTTGAAAAGAGTATGAAAATACATAAAAAGTCCGAAAAACCCAAAAAGACCAAAACAACAAGGTTTACCAGAGAAATTTATTCAAACCAAACAATACATGAAAGAACTTACAAGTTCATAATGTCCTGAATGATTAATAGATAGTAAAACTAGTCAAAGGGGGGCCTATTTTGATGATTCAAAATGGGGATCTGTTGCAGGAACCAACAAATGGGGACTTACTTGGGAGAAGCAGTTATCTCTGGTTACCTTTACATGGAATTTCAAATAAAACATGTCAGTATAAATATTTCGAGTTCAATAATAAACTCAAATGAGAAATAATGAGATCTAGTAGTGAAAAATACTTAATTGACATCACACACATCCATGATCATTGATAATAATACTTAACAAATTGGAAAATTGTAAAGAGCACTAAAACATCCTTGGGAAGAAATATCAGTGATAAGCAGTTAAATATTGTCACGTCCCCAACCCTCAGACCAGCGAAGAGGACGCGACGAACACCATGAACAGCCGGGCAACATGAACAGCCGGGAAAACAACCCCATGAACACAAACAAGGATTAAATGCTGAAATTAAAGAAACTTAAACATACATGAATGGTAAGCATACAAGCATACACAGATGCATAATTCTTCAATCATACAGCGGAAGCAATCATAAGCATTTCAACATTTAACATGTTCATCATAATTCATTTGAAAACAATAGATTAATTGCAGAGATGAAATAACAGCAGTACTTATCTTTTGATGAAGAATCCCGCAACAAGCTACGTCGCTGCAACGTTCCACCCAACCATAGGCCAGCGTGCTCATCAATATCACAGCACACTGCCCCCCTGAGCTGGGCATGATTCCTCCAAGGATAAGGGTCGATGCAGGTTTACACATAGCCGACGGACACAATCAGCCAAACCAACACCGCTGGGTTTACCAGGCCTTCCACAATCATCCAAGCCAGCACAGTCCAAAGACTAACCACTGCATTCCCGTAGCATAACAATCCCTTCATAGCCCTGTGAAGGAGGGAAGGACAACCAGGGATAATCCCAAACAAAATATGAGCACAGCTCGAGCCACAAGACAACTCAGCTGTAACCCAAAACTAGGGTACTTCCACAGCCACAAACACACAATGAAATGATGACAACAATCCATAGTCCACAATGGATAATAAACAACATTCCCAGCATAGCCATGGGAAACTCAGTCAATGAATGTGGCAACCAACAGTCACAAACTCACAATGAAAACGATGGCTGCTATACACAGTCCCAAAACAGGGAAGAAGACAAACTCCAAACAGTCCGTAGCAGCCTCAAAGTGCAACAACAACACATCTCACGGTATGGGGAATACGAAAGTTCACAAAACGTATCAGCAACCACAAACACAGGGGAAAACATACCCGATTCCACTCTGTGGAGAAACGTGACTGACCACCGAAAAGCAGCTCCTCTCCTGGCTGCGTGAGAAGGTAAGGTCGCGAGAGAACAACACGCTGGTCTCTACGTGAATGGAAAAGACACCACAATAGGCCGACGAACAGCGTGAGAGTGAGTAGACTAGGAAGAGTGCGTCGTGGAGAGGACGAACAGACCATGGCTTGGCGCGTGAGCATGAACCGACCATTGCTCCGCGTCAGCATCAACAGACACGGCCATGAAGGTGAACTAACAGGGATGGAGTGGAGTGAATGCAGTCGTGGGTGGAGTGGACGTGTGGGCAAGGGACTGACAGCCCTGCCACCCCACTCCCAAGGACAATAACTGCCCCAACCACCAGCAGCCATTCTCCATGAAGGTGGTTGGATAAAACAATAAAGAGGTTGAAAAGGGAAGATGGAAAAACAAAACAAGGTGGCAACACATGGGTTTTTCCCCCATAAACCAAGGTTTGACATCCCCCACCCCTTATCCTTCAGAATCATACCCTTTTCATTCAACGTTGCACTGTCGTAGCTGGTTGTGGTTTATTTTATTTGATGTGCATATTTACATGATGCCACATTATAATGTGTCGGATAGCACGACATACCATCGGCAACTATCCCTATTGCCGAAACATACATAACCAAAGCGATGGTGGGGATTTTTCCTTGAGGTCCTCACCACGGTTAATTACATTTTATACATCATGCAAACGGGGTCAAAACCAGGGGTGTGACATTCCCCTCCCCCTCGGAGTAACACCGTCCTCGGTGTTCCATTACATATATATACAATACATTTATAATTGCACATCAAAATTTCAAATTTGCATATCTGTCCCACGTTCAATCATTTATGTTGAACATTCAAGACCAATCCCCTCGGCTTCCATGGAATTCTCTTGATGGTTCTCAGCTTCCAGCTGATCCCGAAGTCTAGGAACTTTGCGGCTATTGCCTTCATCATGTTCCCTCATCGGACAGTCCTGGCGTAACTGATGTCCTCCACATCTCCAGCATTTCACTGGCTGCTTCATCTTTACCTGCTCAATTTCCTTTGAGTCTTCATGCTTGGATCGTTTCTTATCGGGTCGCTTGGACAATTGTCCCATTGCTGATCCACCTTCCTTTCCTTTGCCGATTGCTCCCAGAAATCTTTTCACCTCCCTTTGCAAACCAATAGAGTCTTGCAAAATATGGTGGTTCATTTCACTCTGCCTTTTCTGTAACTTGAGCATCTCCCCAAGATTCTCTTGGGTCTTGGAAATCACTTGAAGGAGACTTCCAGCTAAGTCCAACAACTTTTGATCTACCGCCATGATCAATGTGCACCACCAGGTATCACTCTTCTCACCTGTGAAATGTGCCATTGAAATTCTGTCAAACCAAGCATAATATAGACATTAAAATCAGTCAATTAATTACCCAATTGGCATGACAGTCCAATCCTTATCAAGGAGACTTTCATATTTTTCATGCCTTCCCCAACAGGCACATGAGCTCATTCATGTCCATTCTTGGGCAGGGAATTAACCATTCCATCATTCACAAATTTACTTAAGCAATTACACACATTTCATTCTCAATCATACATGCATTCAATAATCCTTTGTTTTCACAATGCATAAACATATATATATATATATGTGTGTGTGTGTGTGTGTGTGTGTGTGTGTGTGTAATCGAAAGGCAAGAGAGAGCAGTAAGAGTTTTTCCCCTCTTTTTGTTGTTCCATCCGGGAACCCACATCACTGTAGTGGCTTTTCATGCTCTCAGCCTCTTTAACTTCACCGTGAATGCTGGACCAATACTTCTTGGTCATGACACTTAGTGTCTTCGGTCCATTCTAGACCTCTAAACCATGGAGTCCCTCCACATGGTTTGTCTCGGCTGCTTGGACTTCCCCGTCTTACTAGAACCTTTTTCATTACTGCTCATTCCAAGATTTCCAGGACAGTCACATGTCCATATGCACCTCTAGGATGCTCTCATAGTCCTTGCTTCCATCGATACCTATATCCAAACATTGAATAAATTCACATGTTTAGTTTATTCTCATCGGTTTTATCTTGCTCTAGAGATAGACATCATAACCAATCATATACACATGTATATTCATAAGCAAAATAATCCAACACTTATCTGTATTGTGCATTCCCTCATTCGTCCACAGGATCCTGCTTCTCTTTGCAAGCCTTGGGATCACCTATGGACTTACATGTTAGGTCAGCACACAGGATTCTCCTCAACATTAAGTAATTAATGTCCAGCCAGTACATCCTCATGTCGACTAGGCTTAGAACTTTATCATGACCATTTCCAGGTCTAGGATCTACTATGGATCCTTAGGCATATCACAGCCCATCATACACTTATATCAACAATAACCCTTACTCCGCAACTCCTCACAACAACCATTTACCATTTTACCTGTCAACACAAGCAACACAAGCAATGCAAGAAAACTCATCAGCGTTATTGCTCAAAAACTGTAATCACATTTCTCATCATTCACTATCAACTATTGAGACACCAGGAGTGCGCCCACCCCCTATGGTGTAATCAATATTGAAAACCCTTTCATGACTCAACATCGGAAAAGTGTGCACCCATTCCCGGTGTGTGCCATGCAAGCCCTATGCATACTCAAGCAATCGGTCATAATGGATATTAAATCAAAACATGTTCTGCATATGGAATTTAATAATTAAACATGCGTATTCATAGCAAGGGTCACAGAACACTTATCCATTTGCCGTCGCAGTATGCCGTTGTTAAAGAGGAATGGAGGCTCCTTCCCTGAGTTAACAGTCCCTCAGTTTTCCATCCCAACTCCTTTTTACATTTCATATTCACACATGTCTTACCAACATACTTTATACCATCTCACTTATGTTACTACCGAACATGCAGTGCAGATGAGACATTTCCAAAATGTCCAATGGCGTTTCACCCGGAACCCATTTCCAAGGGAAAACCTTCCCATGAAGTTTGGCTCTTGCAAGTCATCACACATGATCTTCCTGTGGTGTGTATCCATGAGACATTCATCAAATAGCCAAACAGTCAATCATTACCTGATAATACAATCCAATTGATCGTTCCATAACCAAGCAATGACATTGGTAATCAAATTTAATAAGAATTTGCAATTCTGTCTATTGCAGAAATTGACTTGTTTAATTGTGGGTTTCTTGTAAGCAGCACTACTATGCCCATTATAATTTTATGCTCACTATCATAACACGAATACCCACTTACCATGCATCCCTCCTGACACAATCTTATACAAGCCAACAATGATTAGTAGTCGTCAGCAATTCCTTAAATTCGAAATTGACAATTCAAATTTAACAACCAACTAATTTCACAACCATGAGACTCTTCTCATAAAGTTTGGCTCTTTTACATGGTAGATTCTGGAATTGGTAAGGGTCTTACCTCTCACTTCCATGCTCAAAATAATCTACCTGAAACATGAGCTTCAAACATCCAACACAATCTTATGCAAGCCAATAGTGGCTAGTAGTTGTCAGTAATTTCTCAAATCCGAAATTCACAATTCGAATTTTAACAACCTATCATGCATATCATATGGTAGATTCTGGCATTGGTCAGGATCTTACCTCTTACTGCCATGCTCGAAATAATCTACCTGAAACATAAGCTTCAACATCCAAACACAAGCTTATGCAATCCAATAGTGACTAGTGGTTGTCAGCAATTCCTTAAATTTGAAATTCACAATTCCAATTTAATAAGCTCTTTCATATGGTAGATTCTGGCATTGGTCAGGGTCTTACCTTTCACTACCATGCCCGAAATAATCTTCCTGAAACATGAGCTTCAATCAACCAAACACTTGGTAAGTCTGGATGTATATAACCTTTTCATTACTACAACCATCACTGAAGCATTTTCAGAATTTATAAAATTCAAATACTTTCAGTGGTTAGTCACATCAACATTACCAAAACTCATTTACTTCATGCAATCATCATCATACTAACATTGCAAGGTATAGTCATATCATCCATGCAATTAAATGAAATGTTCAGATACTCCTTACTTCACAAGCCTTATCGTTCATACCACCTTACTCTTCCATAGAGCATTTCTGGCAGCCAATTGATCATGACTATCCTGCATTCATAACAACCTTTGAAATGGTTCCTGAATTGTCATCAATTCATCATCTCAGTCATTAGTCATTCATAATATCACATGCACTTATCTCAATGCATTCATGCAATGCATCACAACATTTGCACCGGTACTTATGCGATCAGTCACTCACATCCTTCGTATGCATACATCCAATGCATAACTACAAGATTCATAAAATCTTCTTAATGCATATCCATTCAATGCTACCTTGCATTGATTCAAGAATACTATGCACTCAACCTACCAGGCATAACCTAACCATGTCCTCTTTATATAGGATGCCTTACTATAATGGCAATGTCATCAACATATATAGACATGACACCTTTCTACATTCCACTATTCACATGGTATGAGGTCTCTTACCTGTACCAATCCATGGAATTTATCATAAGCAAACTCTTACCTGCTTGGGTCGTACTTACACCCTTGATATGACCAATTTGGTTGGTCCTTTGCAGGAGTTTGTAGAATTTGCTCACCAACTTTTGTTCTGGACTTGTTGCTTTACCCCTTCTCTATAGGGTTGCTGGTCTCATTCATCAGCATCAGCAACATATTCATCCGGGTCCATGTCATCGTTGGTTTTTCCACTAATGCCAACGTCAAGGCAATAACTATCATTAGTGGCTTATTATAGATATATAATTCCCAATATTCTATGCATGCAAAAATATTCTCATACATTTTAGCTATAAAACTTAGGAAATGTAGTCATAATCAGCAAGATAGGGTCTAATGAAAACTTCCCTTTCAAATCCCTCATCCTAGCAGGGAACTCCTTGTCCACACAGCAGCTGGTTGACTTCACAGTCCTTGCTACTTCTGGCATGCAACTGTCCAGATTTGTCCTTTTGATAACAGCGGCCATCATTAGCACTTTGCTGCTCCATGCTCAAATTCTGGTCACTTATCCTTATTCCCTACCGGATAATCTTTCCAACACCTATCCACATGCTTCATTCCGACCCCGGATGTGAAAACCACACCACTTCTAAGAATGAAGACTTTCACCAGGTCTCAGGCAAAACACACAACTGTATTTTGGTCCAGAATGCTAACTTCAGCCACCTCATTTCCGATGCACCATTCATCTTTTATGAATTTTGGGTTTAACTAATTTGCCCAAAACATAGAATTTTCTTTTCACATGAACGACTGTCTCAAGGGACAACGGGGGTCAAGGGGGCTTGCCCCCTTGTATCTTCCCACTGCAAGGCGGGTCGAGGGCAGCGCCCTCGTTTCTTTTTCTTTTTTTTTGTAAATATTTAATTTTCGTGCAATTTGGCGCATCAGACCGCTGCCACTTTCTCCATTTTAGCCCTGAAAATCCACTGGAAATTGCTTGAAAATCCTACTGAAAAACAGCTGAATTTTTTTTTTCAATCGGGTCTCTTCCGCTGAATCAGCTCGCAGACCACTAATCCTTCCTCAACGGTGGCTCTCGGAGCCATTTTTCTTCCGCAACAGTGGCTCTCAGAGCCATTTTTCTTCCGACTCTTGATCGGCTCCATCATCCTTATTTTTGTCGGCGAAACAGTTCATCAACAGCCGCAATGGCAGACCACCAACTCCATGCATCTTCCGATCGGTGGTCCAACCTGATTGGCATCGGTGGGCTTTTACATCGGAAGCCAAATGGCTTTGGCTTCCGCCACGGCGGATATTCAAAAAACTTTCTTCATGGTGTCAGAGAACTTTCCCATCAGACGACTTAGTCTTTCCGACAGCCGCAACGGCGGTCTGTCCAACGTTAAGTTCTTCCGCAGAATCGGCAACGAAATCCCTTCCGCAGCCACAATAGCGAAACGCAGAACCCTTTCTTCTTCCGACGGCAGTCTTAACCTCTGTCGACGATCGGAAGACTTTTTCGTTGGACGCCTAGTCGTTTAGACTTCCGCAACGGCGGACGCTCAATCACTTTCTTCTTCCGGTGGCTAATATTTTCGTTACTTAGAAAAATGTTGAACTTTCTTTTACCGTGTCGGCTATTGGTGGTCTTTCTAGTCTGAAGCCGTAATGCTTTCGCTTCTGCAACGGCGGGCACACGAGACTTTCTTCCTCCGATGGTCAACGATTTCGAGCCCTTAACCTCCTCGACGGCGTCGGCGATCGGAGGAATTTTTCGTCAGGTGCGTAGTTTCTTTGCCATCCGTAACAGCGAAAGTCCACTTCATTAACTCTTCCGCAACGGTGGAAGTTAACTTTTCCAACTCTTCCATAACGATGGAAGTTCACTTCGCCAACTCTTCCGATTGGGGAACACTTAGACAAATTTTTCAAAATTTTGTCTTTCTTCTTTCCGCCGAATATAACACATGTCGACAGTCGGACCACTTTCCCGTCAGACGCTTAGTTGCTTCTTTATCCGCAACGGAGAACGTCGATCCACTAATTCCCTCCGATGGACGCTTAGAAAAATTCCCGTGATTTTCCTTTATTGCTCTCCATCAGACACGCTTCTGCCTAGCCTTCCGCAATGGCGGAAGTTCGTTCCAGTAATCCTTCCGCCACAGCGGAAGTAAATTTCGTTAACTCCTCCGACTGTCTAACACTTGGGCGATTTTCTTGAAATTTCCAATTTGATTTCTGCTAGGCAGGAAGAAGTTCTGCGTCTGTCACTGCACCTTCTTGGCCCATAGAGGCCCATTGTTGCAACCTTGGGCTCTGATACCATACTGTCACGTCCCCAACCCTCAGACCGACGAAGAGGACGTGACAAACACCACGAACGGCCGGGCAAATAGCCCCATGAACACAAACAAGGATTAAATGCTGAAATTAAAGAAACTTAAACATACAGGAATGTTAAGCATACAAGCATACACAGATGCATAATTCTTCAATCATACAGCGGAAGCAATCATAAGCATTTCAACTTTTAACATGTTCATCATAATTCATTTGCAAACAATAGATTAATTGCAGAGATGAAATAACAACAGTACTTATCTTTTGATGAAGAATCCCGCAACCAGCTACGTCGCTGCAATGTTCCACCCAACCATAGGCCAGCGTGCTCATCAATCTCTCAGCACACTGCCACCCCCGAGCTGGACATGATTCCTCCATGGATAAGGGTCAATGCAGGCTTACACATAGCCAAGGGACACAATTAGCCAAACCAACACCGCTGGGTTTACTAGGCCTTCCATAATTGGCCAAGCCAGCACAATCCAAAGACTAACCACTGCATACCCGCAGCATAACAATCCCTTCACAGCCCTGTGAAGGAGGGAAGGACAACCAGGGATAATCGCTAACAAAATATGAGCACAGCTCGAGCCACAAGACAACTCAGAGTTGTTCTTGGCCCTAACGTGGCCAAAACAACTCAGCTGCAACCCAAAACCAGGGTACTTCCGCAGCCACAAACACACAATGAAACGATGACAACAATCCATAGTCCACAATGGATAATAAACAGCATTCCCAGCATAGCCATGGGAAACTCAGTCAACGAATGTGGCAACCAACAGTCACAAACTCACAATGAAAACGATGGCTGCTATACACAGTCCCAAAACAGGGAAGAAGAAAAACTCCAAACAGTCCGTAGTAGCCTCAAAGTGCAACAACAACACATCTCACGGTATGGGGAATACGACAGTCCCCAAAACGTATCAGCAACCACAAACACAGGGGAAAACATACCCGATTCCACTCTGTGGAGAAACGTGACTGACCACCGAAAAGCAGCTCCTCTCCTGGATGCGTGAGAAGGTAAGGTCGCGAGAGAACAACACGCTGGTCTCTGCGGGAATGGAAAAGACACCACAACATGTCGATGAACAGCGTGAGAGTGAGCAGACCAGGAAGAGTGCGTCGTGGAGAGGACGAATAGACCATGGCTCGGGGCATGAGCATGAACCGACCATTGCTCTGTGTGAGCATCAACAGACGCGGCCATGAAGGTGAACTGACAAGGATGGAGTGGAGTGAATGCAGTCGTGGGTGGAGTGGACGTGGATAAAACAATAAAGAGGTTGACAAGGGAAGATGGAAAAACAAAACAAGGTGGCAACACATGGGTTTTTCCCCCATAAACCAAGGTTTGACATCCCCCACCCCTTATCCTTTGGAATCATACCCTTTTCATTCAATGTTGCACTACCATAGCTGGTTGTGGTTTATTTTATTTGATGTGCGTATTTGCATGATGCCACATTATAATGTGCCGGATAGCACGGCGTACCATCGGCAACTATCCCTATTGCTGAAACATACACAACCAAATTGATGATGGGGCTTTTGCCTTGAGGTCCTCACCACGATTAATTACACTTTTATACATCATGCAAACGGGGTCAAAACCGGGGGTGTGACAAAGATGGGCTTCTGTGTAAGAAAAAACCTTGGGTTCATGTCATGATCTTCAAACCAAAATCACCTGGGTAATAATATTTTATTCTGAGTATACACAATTCCTTCTTCATCTTATTTTTTATTTTTGAACATAAGATCAACCCAGCTATGTCAAGAACACTACCTTGATAGAGAACGATGCCATACACAGATTTTACCTCGAAACTGAACAAGCTAGCTCTATCAAGAGACTCCATGCCTTTTGGTTTTTTACACCAAAATAAATTACCATGGCCTAGTGACCACCTCTCAGTAATTTCAGTCCAAGTATCATCCATGAACATGGTCAGGCCAACTTGTGATAAGACCTCCTGTCATTGAGCACAACAAGGAAGGATAATTTTAAGGGCAAATTTTATCCCAGTGGGCTATTTTCCAATGTTTTTCTCCCAAAAAAGATTCACCATTTTTCGTTTTTTGAAGCCCTGTTTCGCCCAATTTTGATAGGGTAAAAATTTGTCACACTAAAAATTGCCAAATTATTATATAAACGATATAACATCCTTGGAAATTAAAACATTTTTTGAAAAATATCACCAATCATTTTATAGTTGGCGTTTTAAGAATTGGTAATATTATCCAACATTTATACACTTTTAAATAAGTATGGTTCCTTAAAATCATCCCTACAATGAGCTGAATCTTGTGTAATTAAGAAAAATTAAATATGATGCAAAATTGCAAGCCATTACCCTGGCTTGGTAACCAGTTGATGGTAATGTCACTCACAAATTATGAACATGATAGGTCGGCTTGTGATAAGACCTCCTATCTTGCATCTTACAATCATTAAGGCGTTGGTTTATTGAAGTACCAAGTGATAAAGGTGAGATCAAAAGAAAACCAAAGGTTAGAGAAGCTATATAGATGTACCACTATTATCACCATAATACTAGGAAGGAATGAAAAAGTGTCGTCAACAACTTCCCTATTATTATGAGAACAGTAAAGATAATGATCATCAGAAATGTGGATTTCAGTACAGACAATGCCAACAATAGATCTTGAATCTCTCTCCCATAAGGATATTAATCCAAACCCAAGTAAAATTTCCTGACATATTAAGGTCAAAATCATCAGTAAATGTTTTTAGGAGAAACTGCTTTACCAATAGGCATTAGTTGTTGTAGGGAAAATCAAGTCTTATAAGAGAAAAGTAAAACAAATCAAAACCAATAAAACTAATCACACCAATCAGAACCACACACTATGTACAGGTAAGTAAAACTTACCTCAAGAGAAATATTTCTTGAGGAGCTGGACATTTACCAGAAAGGTGTTAGTAACACCTCCAATGTTTGCAAGTGAACAGTACCAGGACTGAGAGTTTTTGTAATAATGAATGGTCCTAACCATAGACGTTTAAACTTTGTGTAGTCTCATTTTTCCTTGTGGGGATTCTACCACTTGAGTACCGGATCCCCAATGTCAAACTGACGATTTGTGGATGACTTATCATCAAACCACTTTTTGACCAACTGTTGATGATGGTGCAGCTTGTTCCTAGACCTTTCCCTTTCTTCTTATAGCTTAATAATGGTAGCAATTCTATCTTGTAAATGGGAGGAGTCAGGATATTGTGAACAAGACTGAGCAACGTGTAAAGATGGAAGCAAAAGTTTTGGTCGTAAGACAACTTCTTTTTTGTAGAACAAATAGTAGGGATAATTACCAATGGAAACCTTAGGAGTTATCATGTCTTCCCATAAAGCATTGAAGAGTTTAGTATGCCAATCCCTATGGCTATCAACTACAGTCTTCTTAAGAATATTGATCAAATTCTTATTAGAGGATTCTACTTGGCCATTACCTTGTGGGTAATAATTAGCAGAGTATTTTACTTTTATCCCTTTCTCAATGGCATACTGAGTGAGATCAATAGATTTAAAATAAGAAGCGTTGTCAAAAACCAAAGAGTCAAGTACTCCAAACCTGGTAAGGATATTCCTCTCCAAAAAAGATGTGATCGAGTTAGTGTTAGCAACCTTTAATGGGATTGTTTCCACCCAACAAGTAAAATAATCTGTTGCAGTCAGAATGTACTTGTGTTGGAATGAGGAGGGAGGAGAGATAGGACCAACAAAATCCAGTCCCCACTGCTGAAAAGTGTACTGGACAGTAACAGGTTGCAGAGGAAAAGCTCCCTTCTTTAATTTTCTAGCACATTTTTCGCATGGCTCACATTTTCTAACAAGGTTATAAGAATATTTAAACAGGGTAGGCCAACAATAACCTACTCTTAATACCTTGTGAGCTTTGGTTTCTCTAGAATAATGTCCACCTGCAGGCCCTGTATGTAAATCAACCAAAATTTTATTAGCCTCTAGTTTTTCAAGGCACCTAAGAAAGATTTATTGCTTGATGCACCCTCCTAGCAGCCTTCCCTAAGCCCACCTAACATAACTACTTGCGAAATAAAACATTATTAACAAACTGGTAAGGTGTTTCTTTGAGTCTCATAGTTATATGCTCTTTAAACTCAAGAGTTGGAGGGGCATACCCGTGAACGAGATAAAATCTAATGTCATCATTCCATTCGGACGTCGGAGCAGTAATTACATCAATAGTATCAGTCGATATCTCTTCTTCATGAACACATTGTCATTATTTCTCTAGAACATTGGATTAGGATGCCAACAAACATAAACTCTGCCCTCTCACCAATTTGGAAGGTTTTATCTCCAAACCATACTACTAGAGCACATTCATCCAGTGAGCTCTTTTTTCTCCCAACTCTTTCTGAATCAGCATGTTTCTTATTGATGTGTATGGGACTAGTACCTTTGTCTTTGATTTCAGCAGATAGGGCCTGAAATGTTTCATAGACTTGTAGACCGTATATGATTGTTTGTCTATCTGAGTATAATTCAATTGTGCTCCTTTGAACATGGAGCTCATAAAAGACACGGGGATTTCAGCGTCCTATTTATTCCTTTGTGAGAGCATAGCAACATATGAAACATCAGTGGAAAAACTGTATAATACAAAATCTCTTGAAAATTCAGGGGGAAACAGTGTAGGAGCCTCCATAATGGTATTCTTGATGCTTTTAAACGCATCCTTTTGTACATCAGAATACTTGAGTATAACATCCTTCTTTACCAAGTCTTGAAGAGGTATGACTATTTATGCAAAGTTAGGGACAAATCTTCTAACAAAGTTAATCTTTCCTAGGAAAGACTGCATAGCTTTCTTCGATCTGGGAAGACCGTTTTTTTCAATTGCTTCCACCCTTTCGGGGTCAATTATTCTTCCATATTTAGAAACAATGAAGCCCAAAAGTTTACGTTCAAGGATCGCAAAAAATGATTTATTTAGGTTCAACAAAATGCCATATTTTTTGCATCTCTCAAAAACATGTATCAAAGCTAGCAAATGATCATGTATTTTCTTAGTAAAAATGGTAATATCATCTAGATATACAAAAACAGAGATTTGTAACAAACCTCGGAAAGCTATATCCATAGCTCTCTGAAAGGTGGCACCAGCATTAATCAGCCTGAAGGGCATCCTCCAATAGGCAAAAGTTCTCTAGGGTGTCCTGAAAGAAGTTTTTAGTTGGTCATAGTTTGTAACTAGAACCTAGTTATACCCTGAAAAACCATCAAGGAGAGAGAACATTTATGCACTTGGTAATGTTTGTAATATATGTTCCATGGAATGAAATGGGTAGTTGTCTTTTTCAGAAGCCCTGTTGAGATTCCTAAAATCCACACATAATCTAAATTCTCCATTTTTCTTGCGAACAGGAACTAAATTAGAAATCCATTGTGTATGTTTGACAAGAAAAACATTTCTTTCTTTCAGGAGCTTGTCAAGTTTTTTCTTTATGGAAGGATACAAAATTGGATGCATTTTCCTTACCTTCTGTCGGTATGGCTTAACATCAGCCTTTAACGATATATTGTGATGGATGATGTATGGATAAAAATTCTTTAGGTCGTCGTAGGTCCATGCAGAAACATCTTTGTAGTCTTTACATAACTTAACCAAGTCGCTCTCCTCTTCAGGAAAAGAGTTGAGGCCTATATTGTTAAGTTCAGGATTGTCTTCAGTACCTAGATCGACAGTCTTGTGATTGAGAGTAGAAATATTTGTTTTACAAGTAGGATTACCCTTAAATTTATCTTGTAGATCATAAATCCTCTCTAAGTTTAAAACCGACTTCGGAATCAGATTGGAAGGAAAGATATTATCGGACAAAGATTTCTCGTGTTCAACCTCATCAATGGAAACGTCTTTAAAGATATCTTGTGCTGTGAGGAAATCTAGAATTCAGACATCATCATCAAATATCTTCCAATTGGTAATGTTGTCTCATATGGAAGGCCTATACATGAGTTCTATGGAAAACGTTTCAGGAGAGAGACCTTTCGGTGAGATGAGTCTGGATGTGGGACAAACTTAATATTAAAATCTTGGAAAGAATTAGTCATATCCCTTACTAATTTTTGATAGTTCAAAAGATGAGGAGCTAAGCAGTAAATATGGTTCGTTACCTGTTTAACATTGATTTCTGAGCCTCCATAGCACTGAATGATATCAGCTCCCAAATCAATTGCTTTCTTTAGTCCTTGCACCAAGGCTTCATATTCGGCAATATTATTGGTGCACTGGAATTCTAATCTACAGGAAATCATTCATTTAGTACCTTTCAGGTATATGAGCACATAGCCAGCACTGGCACCATCTTTGGACCTATACCCGTAAAAAAAGAGCGTCCATGAGGACAAGTCTAATCTAAAATTTGTATTAACATTATACACATTATGTACAATCTCACCAACAAATGGAACAACCTTACGGTTATCGATTTTCGACAATTTTTCGACATTCCGATTCAGAGAAATATCAGCTAGTAAATCACCGAAGTAGGAGTCAAAAGTATAATGTTCAACAACTAAATTTACAAAAACTGTTGGTTCAGCCAGATCATTAAGATCCATGACTGTCTATTTCATAAGAGGTTCCTTGTTTATTTTAATCTGATTTGGCCTCCCATTATACGGTAGTCATAAGTGAGACTAGTCTGTTGCAAACTATCCCTTCAATTTTTCAAACCAATCTCTGTGTAACTGCATACCATAGGTTTCTGGTACATCAGCCACTACAATTTCTACTGTTTGATGTATTTTAGGATCAATAGACTATGCTAGAAGAACATTTTTCAACTCACCCAAGACTTTTACTTTGGATGTATCTAGATGCACTATCTGGGTGGGACAAGATTCCCATATGGCATTCAACTTGCTGCATACTGAGACAGGCATAACATTTGAATATGCTCCTGAGTCGATCATACAATTATGGACATTGCTATTGAAAATATCAAAATTCAACAAGAAATGTGGGACTCTCTTAGTAGCATATTTTTGGGTTCAGGTTTTGTACAGACTTCTAAGTTATGGTTTTGAGCTTCTCTTGACCTATTCAATACCATATTTTTGGGAAAACCCTCTCTGATAGATGGTATCTTGAGGAGGTCAAAAAGAGAAACGTTAGCTTTATACCTTTTTAGATCATCTGTAATATTGTACTCAACCTCAGGACTTGCTTTATCTTTAATCGGAACAGTCTTACATGTTGTCTATGTAGACATTGTTGGTGGTGTGTCTTGTGGTGTTGATCCTTTACTCCTTGTATTGTAAGAATGCTACAAATCAAAAACAACCTTCGTATCTTCCTCCCTGTTGGAAGGGGTTTTGGGACAAGTTAGTTGCATGGCACCATGAGTGCCATGCAAGCTCAGAAGACAAGGCGCAAGTGAAAGATGGCACGCAAGGTGGAAGATAGACTATTTTGAATATTTTGTGTGACTTTTTGTACTTTTGGACCATATTTTGTGGAAATTGGTCATTAGTCGGTAGAATCAATTAAGAATTAGTTAGAAAATCGTGCAATTGGACCATGAATGTAAAGGCGCAAACCTATAAGTAGAAGAAACATTGTAAATGTGAGAATCATATATAAGCATAGAATCATAGGAGCATAGAATGAGAATTGAGATCTTGAAACTCAATAGAATTGTTGTCTGTTTTGGATTTGTAGTTGATTGTGCAAAATTAATATGGGAAGACGGAGGTTGATCTGAACTACTGTGATATTTTTGTCTCTTTCTATCTTTATGTTTCTATGAATCCAATTGTGAATGGATCTATGATGCGATGTTTATTGCTTATGAATAATGTTATCTATTTAGATCTATTTGCGCAACAGTACAGTTATTTCTGTTATGAATGAATGATGTGATATTTTAAAGAGCAATGATGAAGGGTTCTATTGATGATTAAGTAACTGCTCAAATCTGATAGATAAGTTGATGAACCTTCGATATCAATAGTCCTCTTCTATTCTGTGGAAACTTGGTTCTGTCAGCCCTTCCTCGAACATCTCAGGTGAGACTTCATCCACTTCGAGGGTGATGTCAGACAGGGTAAAAACTGTAGGGGCCGGTGATTTGGGAGATCATAGCGAGTTGAACATCGATAGAGTGGGAACCCTTGTTGACTGGGTTTTGTTGATTTGGTTTGTTCCAATAAATGGTTCCATTGTAGGGACCTTGTTGCGACTGAGAGGAGGATATATGGAATCCAACGCCACCAGAAATTCCAAATTGGTTTGATTAGAACCTGTGAGAATTTGTTGAAGCAGAAAATCAGAACCCTGGACTAAGGCTGGACAAGGGGTTCGCGAGATACATACACGATGATCCTCACGATTTATTTTCCTGTGATTTTCCCATCATACTGTATGCGTGGTTGGAGCGGTTCACTTACAAGAAGACAAATTTCCAAGGAGGAGAGCCAACATCCTGGATCCCTAAATCGATCCAGGAGCTGCAGGAAACTGACAATAAAGAATCGCGAGCTGTTGAGTTCTAGCTGGATAGTATCCTAGAAGGATATATCACTGAAGTTGTAGTCGACAATACCAAGTCCTACAGCAAAGTAGAAAGGGAATTTTTCAATGGACCCAGCGGTAGGTTCTTGTTGTCTCAACAATTTTTAATTAAAATGCTTGTCTATGAAAATGGTGTATTAAAGATGCACCTCGAGTAGTAGAACCCTTGTGTGCAGAGTCGGTGGATAACATAAATAAAGGGGGGAGATGAATGTGAAGATAATGGGTAGATGGGTGCAAGTTTCAACGAGACTATGAAGGAAGTCGAGGAATAAAGTGGTCTTATGAGGGGAGGAGCAAGGTTTTGACAAGAGAAGAGGAAGAGAATAGGGGAAGGTCCTGCTGTAATCAAAACGAAAGACCATGAAGGAATACCACATGGGAGGAAGCGACCCTACAGTGATGAAGAGGATGACCATACCCAGACTATGCCTAGAATAGTAGTGAGATCAAACCCCATCAACAACGTACCCACGCCTCTACACTACTCCACATTTGGGAAGAAACACAAGTTCCACATCGAATTTCCTAATGTCCCAGTAGAATTCTAGTAGTATATCAAAATATGTAGGAAGAAGGCCCAGGATGGCGGGTGACGACACAAAGTTACCTTTGTTCCATGGAAATGGGACTCACGATCCCGAGCAGTATTGGTGTCTATGTGAGGAAGTGTGGACTGTCAAAAAGGACACGGATGATGACATTAAGAAAGGCCAATTGGTGACTGCTCTTCAAATTTGTGTGTTGGATTGGTACATGAAATTTATACAAGTTCCTATGGGGACCCCTGCAAAAACATTGGTTGAAGTTAGGATAGGACTGATTGAAGAATTCTGGAAACCAAAATATGAAGCACAGTATATTACTGAGTTAAAAGAGATTAATCAATTTCCTAATGAGACCATTTGGGACTTTGATCAAAGATTTAAGACACTAATGGCGAGAGTCATTTTCGATATGAGCGACGTTCAGCACAAAGAATAGTTTATCACAACATTGGTACCTCATATCTGGCAACCACTGTTGCAGCAGAATATCGTGACATAGAGCAAGGCTCTAGAGATCACAATGAAGTTAGAAGATTCACCTGTTGGGGAGAATGCAATTGGTATGAACCAAATTTAGGCGCAGCTAATGAACATGACACTTCAGTTGCAAGAAATTAAGAAAGGGAAAGATAATCGAGAAGATATTTGGTGCACTTGTTGTTCCGCAGATGGACACACTAAAGATACTTTTCCTGTCTTCCAAAATGATGTGTTATCTGGGGTGCCAAACTCACTAAGTTGAGGTAGTGTACCATGGTGCTGCATATTCCAAGTATATGGGAACCGACATGAAGAATGTAGCTACATGTAGAAGATGGTGATGAAGCCAGCAAACATATATTGTTCAATTTGTTGTTCTGTGGGGCATGAAGATAAAGAGTGTTGTGCATATGACCTCCTTCAGGAAAGGACATATGACTCATACTTTGTGAAGGGTGAAGATCATCGTGCAGTACAACAATCATAGCCATAGCCTCAGGTGGTAAAATCTCGACCTCAACTACAGTATACACCACTTCCATAGATGCAATTTATACCATCATAGCTGCAACCGTAGTTTGCGCCAAAACTGTAGTATATTCAGATGCCGATGGCTATGACACAGCCACAATATGTTCATGAAGTGCACTACATTTAGTAGCAGCCGAATCCCCTGCCACAACAATTGTCTCAGCCATAGTACCATTAGCAAGGAGGATTCCAAGGAAGAGGAGGAGGCTTTGGAAGAGGAGGAGGAAAAGGTTGTGGACCTGTCGAGTGTTACAATTGTGGGGTATTTGGACATTATTGGATAGATTTGCCACAATCGTAGTGTTCAAGTACTTACTGCACCGCAATTGATCATACTGTTGATAACTTCCCATAGCTAATTGGAAGATGGCATACTGGGAATGTTCCTCAGTTGCAGAGTCAAAACCAGTTGCAGAATCAAAATCAACTACAGAACCAGAATCAATTACAAAACTAGGCTCAGAATCAAGTTCCACTTCAAATTCAGACTATTAATCAACCAATGAACCCACCAATAAATAAGAATCTACCACTGAATTAGAATCCACAGATGAACCAAGGTCAAGGACCGATAGCTGCGACGATCTCAGCATAGCCAAGAATAGAGGATGTTGAAGTTTACATCATCACTCGTGGAGGTGCAACGAATAGAGAGGATGGTCCCCGCTTGCACTTTCGATTGGCTGGAAAGAAGAAAGAACAATTTGATATTGCAACTGAAAAAGAGACATTCTTTGAAACTCGAGATGCGATCGAAAGAAATCCTGGTAAGTCACCTCTCTATGAAATGCCCTTTTCTTTTGATTCTTCGTTGGAGGTAGGACCATTGCAGCAACATGGTACCTTATAGCACTTCTTTTAAAGTTTCTTGTCACTAGAAAGAGATCTAGATGCTCTCACCAACATTGAGAATTTTTTGCACCGCCTGGGTAAGGAGTGGAAGGACTCCTTGGTGAACTCTTTACATAAGAAAAACATGGGAAAAGAGATGTGCATGAACATTCAGATTGGGTACTATGAAGTAGATTCGTTCATTCTAAATCTGGGCTCAAATGTGAATATTCTAATAAATCAAACTTGGAAGAAAATAGGGAGGCCGACATTAGGTTCGTCCCTTGTGCAGTTGCGCTTGGCTAATCAGGCCAAAGTACAACTGATTGGACATGTGTCAAACCTTGTCATGGATGTTGAAGGTATGGAGACCTATGCCAATTTTGATGTGATTGAAGTTGTTGATGGTGGAGGTTCCTATCCCACATTGCTGGGGATTGGATGGGCCAATGACAGTATGGTAGAAATTAACTTCAAGAAGCGGATGATTACATTTGAGAATCAAGAAATCAGAGGCATCGCTCCTATGGGTCCAGAAAAAGGATGGAGATATATTGAACCAGTGAAAGATGAATTTTTCATGGGATGGGATCATGCTTACAACATTTTTTAAGATTACATCCACCCAACTGCTGATGGAGAACTTCGATGGCGTAGCTCTAGTTCTGCATCTTCGGATTCTGGCGATGCATTAGAAAACTGGCAAAACTGCATGCATGAGGTGTCATTCCGGAAGTGTGGTCTAATCATGCAGTCGCTATGCCATGTCACGAATAATATTGTTGAATTACCAACCTATGAGGGACTTCCTAAGCTTCCTCATTCTTAATGGAGTTTGAAGAATAGGAATCAGAACCGCAACGATTGTTGGCACTGGAGGAGGCACTGAAGGCTACCCCAGCATACTGGTGGGTAACTCATAAAAAGGCAATTACTGGATGGGAGCAGTGTCAAAGGTTGATGATAGGGAACTTCGGTGACGCAGATATATATCATACCGGGAGGTACAATTGGTGGAATGACCCTAGCGGCAATTTGATGGAATGCCATATATTCTAGGTATCGCGACCAAAGGATGAATGGGTCCACTCCTTTGTCCACACATTGGATGAAATTCCAAGATTGTGGTATGTATCGGTAGAGTTGCATAGAGAGATAACCACTTGGGAGGAGCTGATAGTTTTCTTTACTCATACTTTTAGTTTCGCGGATTCCAATCTCGTTGTCCACAATGCGATTCAGATCATCTGGGATGTGGTATTAAAGGTAGTACCAGTTTCATATCCAAGGGATCCACATGTGCATTTCTGCATGCAATTGATGATGGAATGTTACAACGTGTCAGGCTGAACTGAGGATGATGATGAGCTATGGAATATCAATATTCCGGAGACAGAAGGGAGTAGGGATGTCATAGCACCAGATATACCGACTGATCCCATGAATCATCCGCTAAAGATTACAAATGTTAACATTGGGACGAAGGAGAACCCAAAATTTTCAAGTGTTGGGGACTACTGGGACAAAGAGACTATGAAAAGATCATGGATCTACTACATGAATTCCAATATTTGTTTCCAACCAAATTCTCTGAAATTCAAGGAATATTGGGTGATCTGAGAGAAATGAATATTCCATTAGATTCCAATGCAAAACCAATAAGATAGAGGTCGTATCTCCTGAATCCATGATACAAAGAAAGAGTCAAGGCTCAGCTCGAACAAATGTTAGATGTTGGAATCATTGAGCCAGTGGAAGAATCAGAATGGATCAGTCCTATGGTGGTCCAAGACAAGAAAACCAGTGAAGTTCGAA
Source organism: Pseudotsuga menziesii (assembly GCA_001517045.1). NCBI lineage: Eukaryota > Viridiplantae > Streptophyta > Pinopsida > Pinales > Pinaceae > Pseudotsuga > Pseudotsuga menziesii. Next base: position 28,735 of record LPNX010407717.1, on the reverse strand, counting down.
TATGTGTCAACCTCAAAAAATTGAATGATTCCTGCATGCATGATCCATTTCTAATGCCATTCACTGATGAAGTACTCGAAGGAGTATGTGATCAGGAGATGTACTCTTTTACATGTGGATTTTTTGGTTATCACCAGATAAGAATCGCAAAAGAAGATCGACATAAAATGACATTTGACACTGAATGGGGTTGCTTCCAATACACAGTGATGCCCTTTAGATTGAAGAATGTGCCTGGAATCTTTTCTCGGGTTGTTGTCGTCGCATTCAAATATTTCATTCAGAAGTTCCTACAACTTTATATGGATGATTGGACAGTGTATGGTCTAATTAAGGATCATCTAGAAAACCTATGACTAATGCTAGAAAGATGTCGACGACATCAAATCACGTTGAACTCCAAGAAGTGCATTTTTTGTGCATTTTTTGGAATGTTGTTGGGTCACACTGTTTGCAAGCAAGGATTGTTGGTTGACCCTACAAAGATAGAAATAATTTTGATCTTGCCACCGTTAGAAAATGTGAATATGCTTACGGCAACATTGGGGCACAATGGGTATTATCGCAAATTCATCAGAGGATATGTTGTGATTACCACCCCTATGGAGAAACTATTAAAGAAAGATTTCGCATTTGTATGGAGTACAGAATTTCAAGGAAGCTTCGACACACTAAAGGAAAAGATAGATTCAACGCCAATACTTGTGTTCCAAGATTGGAACAAGGAGTTCCATGTCCACATCGATGCATCTTTTGTCGTACTAGGTGTGGTGCTTGTGTATCCAGGTGAAGGATATCTCAATCACTCGATCAATTTTGCCAGTTGGAATTTGTCATTTGCTGAGAAAAACTATACAACCATAGAGAGAGAAGGTTTGGCAATGGTATATGCACTCTAGAAATTCAGGAATTACCTTTTAGGTGGTCATTTTAAGATGTTTATTGACCATTCTGCTTTGAAATACCAAGTCAATAAGCCTTTATTGGGGGGGAGATATGGTAGTGGCTACTTCTCTTTGAAGAGTTCGATTTTGAGATCATTGTGAAGTTTTGTTGCTTGAATCCTGGCCCCAATCATTTGTCTTGGATTAAGACAGACGAAGAACCAACAAAAATTAACGAGGGACTGCCAGATGCACAGTTGTTCAGAGTCAACATAGGATATGATTATTATGACCAAATAATCCAGTTCTTGGCAACAGGAGTCACGCCGGAATATTTCTCGACAAGACAAAAGAGGTAGTTGGAAGTCAAGGCCTCAGATTTCTAGTCGACTATTGGAAAGTTATACAAACTTTGCTGAGATGATATTTTGAGGTGGTGTGTCCTACCCCTTGAACAAGGACAGATTTTAGAGGAATCCCATGCGAGAGTTGCTGGTGGACACTAGGGAGGATGAGCTACTACGATAAAGGTGCTTCGCGCAAGGATCTGGTGGCCCACCTTACATAATGATGCGACAAATTATGCGCAAAGATGTGATGTCTAGCAACGCACTAGAAAACCATTGCGGCAGGATGATATGCCGCTAGTACCACAAGTAACCTTGGAGACTTTTGAAAAATGGGTTGTGGAATTTGTGGGTCCAATCAACCTACTTGGGAAGAGAACTGGTGTGCAGTACATAATCAGAGCAACAGGCTACTTAATGAGGTGGGCAGAGGCCACACCCGTCATGGACTGCACCGCTGCGACAACAACACAATTTATGTTTGACAACATTGTGACCTGGTTTCGATCTCCAAGGATATTGATGAGTGACCAAGGAAGTCACTTCATCAAACACATAGTAAGCGCACTGACAGAGGAATTGCAAATGCAGCATAAGAAAAGTACTCCATTGTTATACCCAAATCCTATCACCATCATGTGAAAAGACTTTTAACTTCCATGTTTTCCCTTAATCCCAACACTTGGAGTGGAAACATATCCTATTTGTCAATATTACATGAAAAAAATCAGCACCACACTTGCCTTATGTCCCATGAGTGGTACCTTGCTCGTACCGCCTGTATCCTATTTTCCAGAAGTGGTACCACCGCATGTGGCCTTTGTTCTGGAAGTGTTTCTTATCTAAACCGCTCTGTCATAAGAGAAGAAAAGCAGTACCCTGGGTGAAATGGGAAAAAGAGAAGTTTCTCGAGGCTTCTAGATCATGAGCCTCATGTCCTCCCTTATCCCTATCATAGTGGGTCAGTTGAGCTCGATATCCCCCATCATAGGATCTTAGAGGCCACCTCATCCACAAATCTCTCAATTATCCCTATTCATTGAGCCTTATAAATACAAGCTCATGGCCATAGTTGAGGGGGAGAGCTATAGAGGTATTGTTATGCTATTGGATTGACTACCTAGTCCAAACCATTGGAGAGCATAAAGAATAAAGTTGGAGGCTATGGGGATGAGATGTTGGTTTCATGGAGATTTATGTCGACACTAAGGCAATGGTTGTAAGCTTCTCCATACATCTTTAATGAAAAGTTGATTTCTATCCCACATTATTTTTTTTTTGATTTCACATGTACATGTTGTTAGATTCCTTAGTCACTGACATGGATAAGTAGATGATATTCTGGTAGCTTTGATGTGTTTGAATGTTGGATCTATTTGCAGGTACACAGGTTCACTATTGAAGAAGCATTCCAAGTGTCTACGACATCTAGGGAGGGTATTCATCCTTTGTTGTTCTCTCATTTGTTCTGGATCTGAACCATTTAGACCAGAGGAACAACTTCTATCTGTAGAAGGTGAAATATTTCTGGTTACAACCATATCATCCGAAGGAAAATGGAATAGTAGAAGCTTTCAACAAGAATTGGAGCATGCACTAATAAAGGTCTATAATGTTAACCATCATGACTGGGACTTGAATATTCCCGCAGTACTATGGACATATCACACCACTTGCAAGAGATTGACGAGGCAAACACCTTTGAAATTAGTATATAGGAAAGAGGCAGTCATGCCTATGGAGTACATTGTTCCCAGTCTACGCATTGCAGCAGTGATGGTCATGGATGATAAAGCAACACTTGAAGAGTGCACAAATTAGTTGCTACAACTTGAAGAGGACTGCTTTATAGCAGGTTTCCATCAGTGCATTGAGAAGGATCGTCAGAAGGATTGGCATGATCACTATATAAAGAACAAACAGTTTCAGCAAGGATACCTGTACTACTGTACGACAGTAAATTCTTGAAGCATCCATGTAAGTTACAAATGCATTGGTTAGGTCCATATCGTGTTAATTCTATTACTTCTGGAGGTGTAGTGCAGCTGCAGTAGTTAGATGGAGCAATGCTACCAAATATTGTGAATGGTAGTCGGCTGAAGGCCTACAGTAAATGGTCGAAATGACGCGGTGCTTGACCCATTGCACAAAAAAAAAAAATAGGATCATGGGTGCACCATGAGGAGGTGGCTATGCAAGAATGGGAGTTCATAGCTGAAGTAGGAGGTCATTATGTGACAGTCGTAGGCTGTGAGCAGATGTCACATCAATAATCAATGAAGACAGTTAATGTAGGTAAACGACTACACTTTTAGAAGTGACGTGTAACGATAGCAGATCCAACCGGTGTGTTGGAAGAATCGGTGGCAGATTCGGGTAATTAATCAATGATTTAGTCATGATGATTGAATTGATGTGATAATGATGATGTATGAGTTGAAGTGACACTATAAGGAATCCTGCTACGGTTGGAGGACACTATTGTGCAGAGTTGAATTACGGTAAGTTGCAGAAGCTACCAAGTGGTCAAGAGGGTTGCTGAGGAAAAATAAGCAGAGCAAGGAAGTTGCTAAGGCCAGAAAGGGTGTAAGCTTTGTAATTCGAGAGGATAATTTGTATGATATGCAAAAAAACCAAAACATCATTGAGATTTTGAGTGAGCGAGATTCACTGCTCATACGAGTTGCTACTGAATAAAAATTTGCAAGTATGCGGGCTATCTCGTCAATGAAGAGGAAAGAATAGAAGCCCATCTCCCCAGTATCACAGAAGCAATAGACCATAATGACCACAAGGGAAAACGGAGAGGGTACACCATAAACGGATCCATCGAGCACTGAAGTTATGGATTCTGTTGCTAGAGCAGGGGTGTCTATCAAGGACATCCCTGGCTACATCTCTCCTAGTCAGTCTTGGGCACAGGCCAGGAAACCCATGAAGAATAAGAGATGGACGATAGTTCTTGCCTCATTTGACAAAATTTACAGGAACAGTGATTGGGATTGAGTTCCAGGATTTTGGAATGAGCCTGAATGCAATGAATGACAAGGTTATGAGAGATGGAATGGTTTTTAATGCGGCACTTGGGCTTCAGAATTTGTGGTTGTAGATTGTTTCCTTGGATGTCAGGAGACTATCCATCTAGATGCCGATATACATGCAGCAAGTGGCTAACTAGGAATTAGCTGATAGACAGAAGAGTATCGGCGACCAGTATTTGCGGTTCAAGGAGCAAGTAGATGTCGTGCAAAAAGAGGTTGAAGAATTGCGTCTAGCTAAGGGGAAATTCACCAAGGATAAGGAACAAGAGATAGAGGTATCGAAGAAGGAAGATGAGGAGCTGAAGCAGCGAGTCACCATCACAAGGAAAAGGTAGTAGTAGTGCAGTGCAAAGTTATATGAGTTTCAAGAGATTGGAGCACAACTATACATAAGAGAAGTTTCCGCACTTCAAGCTGCACAAGAAGGTGAGACAAGCATTGCTATGAATATGGTTGAGCACCCTTTCAACCATGATATAACGACGACCCAATAGATTAAGGAACAAGTCAAGGAGCAGGTTAAAGTGATCACTCAGCAGGTTGCATATTTCAAATCCAAGATCACTGAGTTTACTAGGTCTGTTTAGGCGTGGCTTGAGGGCAAGCCACAAGATTGTGTTGGGGGCCTGTTGGAAGGGGTTTTGGGACAAGTTAGTTGTGCAGCACCATGAGTTCCGTGCAAGCCCAGAAGACATCATGCAAGGGAAAGATGGCATGCAAGGTGGAAGATAGACTATTTTGAATATTTTGTGCCACCTTTTGTACTTTTGGACCATATTTTGTGGATATTGGTCATTAGTCGGTAGAATCAGTTAAGAATTAGTTATAAAATCATCCAAGTGGAACATGAATGTAAAGGTGCAAGCCTATAAGTAGAAGAGGAATTGTAAATGTGAGAATCATATATAAGCATAGAATCATAGGAGCATAGAATGAGAATTGAGATCTTGAAACTCAAGTGGATTGTTGTCTGTTTTGGATCTGTGGTTGATTGTGCAGAATTAATATGAGAGGACAAAGGTTTATCTGAACTACTGTGATATTTTTGTCTCTTTCAATTTCTATGAATCCAATGGTGAATGGATTTATGATGCGATTTTTATTGCTTATGAATAATGTTATCTTTTTAGATCTATTTGCAAAATAGTACGGTTATTTTTGTTATGAATGAATGATGTGATATTTTAAAGAGAAATGAGGAATGATTCTATTGATGATTAAGTAAATGGTCATATCTGATAGATAAGTCGATGAACCATCGATGCCCATAGTCCTCTTTTATTCTGCGGAAACTTGGTTCTGTCAGTCCTCCCTCGAACATCTCAAGTGAGACTTCATCCACTTTGTGGGTGTTGCCGGATAGGGTAAAACCTATCCAGGGCGGTGCTCAAGTAGATCACGGTGAGTTGATCTTTGATAGAGTGGGAACCCCTATCAACTGAGTTTTGTTGGTTGGGTTTGTACCAACACTCCTATAGTAGGGATTTCTCCCTTACTATAGGTAGGAACAACTCCCTTCTGTCTATAGGATGGAAGGGTAGGGTTCCTGTGAGGATGGAATAAAAAAGAAAGAAAACCTACAAATAGAGACTAGGGCCAAGCTGTAGGAACCCTGCAAGAAACTATTAGAAAATAAAATATCTGCAAGCAATCAATGGAAACCTGCATCAAAACATTAAGCAACAAACGTGCAAGCAAACTATGTCAGAAAACTACAACATAAAAGAAACAAAACATAAATATACCTTCTCTAGATGGAAATGGGCCACCATGCCATAGATTTGGGAGCACCTCTCAATCGAATGGGATCTTTGGCTCAATGGAAGAATGGAGGAGAGGGAGGGTGAATGGCTTGAGAGGAAAATGGTCTTAAGGAACTCGCACGGGCAACATAACGATAGGGAGAGAAGGATTTTTTTGAGAGTGACCCCCACCCCTCTATTTATACTTTTTCTTAGAGATTTGGTGTTTTAAGCCCCTGGTTAGGGATTTAGCCCCTTTCTCCCAATTCCTAGATCCTTTGGGGGTTTTAAGCTCCTTTGAGGGGTTTTAGCCCCTTTTTGGAGGTTTCAACCCCTATGAGAGCTATTTTGGCTCTTTTTAGGGGTTGTTGAGCCCTTTTTCATATTTTTGAGCCTTTTTGAGGGTGTGGGGGTCAAATGAGGGTCATGCATGGATGTGCTTAGGTGGTGTAGTTCATGTAGAGATCATTGGAGGATTTTTTGGGTTAACAGATTGCCCCCTGATGTGTGAGGGTAGGAGATCATCGTATGACCGACAAACATCATAGGATTTTCTGGTGAGAGGTGGTGCTTCTTGGGATGGGGCATGGTGGCTTTTGGTTTTTGTATTAATATGGTTCCCATCAATGGGTGAGATACAAATAATGTGTGACATGTATATGGATAAGGCGAGCATCCCCATGTTCGTAACAATTTTGAAAGAATAATGTGATCTAAGATTTGTAATACAAAATCCGATCATGTACAACTATTGTTACAATAGTGGTTGCCTCAATGAGAGGTTGAATACAATACTAATATGAAGAACTACTATGTTGGTCCCATGGAATTATCATGGAATTCTATATCTTCATGACTGGTGGTCTACTAGATCTAGAATAGTACATAGTTTATTGACGGAGTGTCAAAGCCTCTGTGGTACAAATATGTTGCATCAATCATAAATCTATATAGAATCACTAATGGGATTTCTGAAAACTGTCTCCAACGCAACGTAAAAATCATAAGGGACATGAACCTGTTCGGGTCCCTCGAATAGACTCATCAATGTGATAGAGTCAGGTGACATCTGGGGTCTTCCACCAAATACTACACGGACCAATACACTGTACAAATCTCAATGGTGCGATGATGTGGCTAGAGTCGAGCACGTGAGAAACAATCATCCCAAGAGGCACTAAGTGTTGATGTATAGGTAACTTCGGAATGTATTCACTTCTATTTCTTATGTATTGTAACCCGATGTTTATTCTGGGATGTATTTGTAATGTACTTGAGTCATTTCATGCCCTGATGTTCCTATCGGGGGGTTCTATAATGTAAATAAGTCATGTCAAGTTATTGTAGGTAACCCTCCTATTGATCAAGGGTTAAAGTCCTGTTGGCACCCCAACAACTCCCCTTCATTTTATGCAAAATGAAGGGTTCCCCATTAGAATTTTGTATAAAGTTTGATTTTATTTTTACATGATTTCATATTGTGATTTTATGGTTTGGTTTCCTTTTCAAAGATGATTTATTTTCTTCCTTTCGATCCCTTGGCCTTATTTCTTAGAGTTTTGGTAATATAGTTTATTTGCGTCACATGAATTCTTTTGCTTCTTGGTTACTTCATAAAAAACCTTGCATGCTTATTTTGAGATTATTTAATATAAGCACATATTTTGGTTTGGCTTGATTGGATTGATATGATCTTTATCAAATTATCCTTGATCATTTGATCAAAAATTTGTCGTTTGTCAGATTCTTGTATCGTAGGACAAATGACGATGATTTATTTAAGGCATGTTTTATATAATTCGATAGTGTTCTCTCAAAAAACATATCAACAATCATATTTATGGATATAGGCATGATGTCTATATAGGAATAATTATCTTTGATTCTTCGACAAATAAATATGATGCTTTATTTTAGATAGGGTTGTGTGACTTATTTGAATTTTATACATGGAAATATTTCAATATACTTAATGTCTTTTTCTATATATTTATCTTGAGAAATTTTCTAAGTCATATAATTCTACTCTAATCCCTATAATCCATTTAAATGCATTAAAACAAGAATGAAGAATACATTTTGATTTTTATATTATAATTAGTCATTAATTTTTTCTTATAAAAACATTTTTCATATATACATATGTTTTATCACCTTTAATAAGCCTATTTATTTCATAAATATTATGAATAACTTTAATCTCATAAAAGATTTCTACATGGGAATTTTTATTCAAATGTCTTTGTTTAAAAGTCCATATGTTAAAAGTGAAATTTTGATAAAAGTTTTAATTAAATTTTTGGTGATTAATGGAACTAATAATTTATTTCAAAAGGATTTCTTAACTTGCATATCCACGTTACATAAATTTAATAAAAGGAAGTTTTGAAAAGAGATAATTTTTGCATGGCTATCAAGGTGATTATTTTAATGGTTTTATTTTACTTTTAAGGTCAATTTAAAAGTTATGCATGGTTGTTTTTGAAGTCACTCAAGTTTAAAGTGAAGATAAATAATCCCAAAGGATCGTCGACAAGATGGTGCGTAATATTATTAAAGTCTGCCTTATTTTACAGAAAATGAATATTTACATCAATTTGTCAAGGGAGAGCATCAGTTATGCCAAAATTCTCTGCTATAAATCAACTTTCTGTTAATAAAGCCACGTACTATGTGTTCCAGCTATTGAAAAAAAAACCTACCACAGGTGTTCTTTGTTTAATTGCTACAACTATATACCATGAGATCGACATTTGAAACCAGAAACTGCTTGCGCCAATTCTGCATCAGGGATTTTAGGGAATTCTCATTATAAGATTCCACCAAAAGTTATGCAAAAGGAATACTAAGCTTCCAAACTGTAAATTTCTTAATAAGAAAACGTAGTTTGTTGAGTTTGTTTTACTAATCCACAAAAAGAAGAGGAGAGCATTTATCCACCGGAAGTGTGTGCACTCTTGTTATGAATTCAAATTTAAAGCAAACTAGATTCTCGCTAAACTGAATCAAACAAGAAGTTACGTGGTTAGAATCTCACAAGATAGCTCATTTATCTTACCCCGGGTGAATTTTGTCGAGGGATTAGCGCGACTTGTGCATTGAATTTTCTGTTTCGACTAGTGCTCGAGAAGCAAAAGGAGTTTAAGATTTTGTTGTAAGTTTGATGCGAGCTCTTGAGGTAAAAACCAAAAAACAATTAGTAGTTATGAAGAGGCCCGCGCGAATTAAAAAAAAGGGGCTCGTCAATAATTTATTATGGATTCACCACAGTTTTTTAAGAGCTCTTAGTATTAGTGTGGTAGTTGTGAGTTTCCGCCTTGATCATGGTGAACACGTCGGATGAAATTCATCTCGATATGATGAAAACACAAAATCGAAAGGGAAGAACTTTTATTTACTATGTTTTACTATGTTCTATCATTGTGATTATTTTTACTTTTGATTGCATGAATTATTAATATGCAACTCTAAGAAGGAATCAAATTCGCGTCATTTTTCAGGTGCTAAATTTTGGCAGCGAACTGGGAGCGAATAAAGGCGAAAATTAAAGTTCCAGGACATGGGTTTTTTTGCAGAACGGGTTCATTTACCAGACTCGTGTGAAATTTGCTGAAAAGAGTGAACGATTTGGGAGATTTTCGAGGTGCTGTGGACACATTTTTCATAAGTGCGGCCAGCTAAAAAATTCAAAGGAGTTTCTGTTGTGAATTTGTCTATTTAAACAGCAAATTTCTATTTGCAGAGGGAAGGGGGCAGAGCGCTAAACAGAGTTGTAGAAGTTTGCTTCTTATAAGTTCTATAATTTTTCCATATTCTGGGGTTTTTGAAAACCAGAGAACTGGAAACGCTTGTTCCCTGGATGAAGTGTTTGAAGAAAACATACTTGAAATATATTTTGTTGCTGGTGTTGTTTCATTCATGAAGTTGAATCTTTGGATGTGAGATACAACTGGACATCTACAGACTGATATCGTTACTGGTATTATTGTTTTGGATATATTATATATTTCAGCATCTTATCTTCTCTCTTAATATTAATATAGTATGCTTTGTTATACTTGTGTTTAATTACAATTTTCACTTTGTCAGCCCAATATCGCATTTTGAATAAATATATCGTTATGATTGTGTTTATTAGTATTTTTACTATAAACTTAAGCTATAATGATATACATTTCTGTGTGTTAAAAATATCATTTGTATTTTTACAGTGATTTTATATTAGACATCATCTTTGGATTCAAATAGCTATGTTGATCATTAATTATTAATTAGTTTCAGAAAACTAAAATAATTGTTTATTTTCAGTTTTTATGTTCAGTTATTGTATAACAGAGTGACTTATTATGTATAATTTAAATGTTTCTATTTAAATTGTGCAATTTGTCTTTCTGTTCATCTTTTATTAATTAATAATTAATCTAGTATTTATAAACGCTCTCAGCTAAGATAGCTGAGATAGGATAGATAAAATAGTTAAGGTAGTTTAGTTATTATTATTATAGTATTGTATAGATTTAACAATTGTTAAATCGTATTCTTGTAATATCTAAAAGTAATTTTAATAGTCTTTTAGATTGAAGCTATTAAATATAAAACCATCCAAAAACGAATAATTTCCTTAAGAAAGCAAGTGTAGGATAACTTAGATAGTTAAAAATAATTTTAGGATTTAATTGAATAGAAATAACATTAGGATAGGATAGATTTTGCTGATTTTAATTTCTCCTTAAGAGAACAATCAGCTGGTAGCAGGACCATAACCTGCGAGGTTTTGCTATTCCAAACACACCGGACGCTGCTTTAAGCTGATTATGTGGGCATAACCTACTTGTTGGCCTAGGTCAGAAAATCGGGCCAACAAGTCCCCATAATTCCAGGGCACTAGGGTTATCATACTTTCCTAGAGAAGTAGGTCCTAGTAGGGTTTAGTCATGTCAGGAATTAGTATAAATAGAGATCTAGCCTCTCTATTTAGCACACACTCACTCACACTCAGTTGTAGCGCATAGCTGAGGAAGAAGAAGACACTGGGGCAAGGAAGAAAGAGGTTACTATTGTCGGGAGATCATCTTATTGTTTTGGGGTTTTAATTTTGGTGATGATTCTATCTCTAAGGAAGTTGCTGGGTTTTCTCCATTTATGGTTTCCCTGAGGAAAAACACTGTGTTCATGGTCTCTTATGTTTGATTGTTGTACTTGTTATTCTCTCAATTAAATATCCTAACATAATGCTAGCTTAAATGATAAAATCTAACATGGTATCAGAGCTAACCTGAGAAGAAGACACTGTGTAGCTACGGGAACTAATGCTTCCTACTTTGTGGATCTCTCTCCACATATTTTCAGCAAAATAAGGTTGGAATAACTCTCCTCCTTAGGTCGCATCTTTCTGTCGAAGCAAAATCTAATTCTGAGGTTTTTCAGTTTTGGACCTAGCACTGCTGCTGGAAATTAGGGCTTTCCACAGAAGTGGAATTTTTCAGTGAGCCCAGGCCTGGATGATATCCTCCTCAAAATTGAAGTTAGGGATCAATATCAAAGAATTTGGTTGGGCAGAACTCCAGAAAGAAAAACCCTAATATTCTCCTGAACCAGCACTGCAGAATTTCAGCTCCAAATCCAGATCTGACATCTTGAACTAGTAAGATATAAATATTTTGTATTACCATTTGAGGTTATCAGTTAATATGTCTCATCATACCAAGCTTGATGAAAATCTTGAGGGATCTGATAACTTCTGAGCCTAGAAGTATAGGATCTCCGTGGTCTTGGAAGAAAATGAGTTGGACTCCTATATCAATGAGGAGGTTCCAGTTCCAGAGGGAGATGAGGCTAAGGCCTTACACAAGAAGAAGTTGGTTATGGAAAAGAGGATCATTGCTGATTCAATCAAGGATCACCTCATACCACAGGTGTCCTCCCTAAAGACACCTAAATCTATGTTTGATGCCCTAACCAAATTGTTTGAAGGGAAGAACATAAACCGAAAGATGACTCTGAGAAACCAACTGAAGAATGTAAAGATCGAGAATGCTGAGACCATCCAGTATTACTTTACAAGGGTCTCTCAGACCAAGGAATAGCTAGAAGCAGTAGATGAAGAAGTGGAGAATGCAGATGTTGTGATGACCACCTTGAATGGTCTCCCTAGATCATGGGACTCCTTTATTCAAGGGATACGTGCTAGAAAGAAGTTAGTCAAGTTCAGAAGACTATGGGAAGAATGCTCTCAAGAAGAAGCTCGGATAGCAGCTCGAGAAGAAAATATGGGAAGTGAAGATCAAGCCCTCATAGTTCATTCTAAGAAAAGAAAAATAAGTTCTCATCAGTCCAAAGGTAAGCATTTCTCTAAAACTAACTCTAGAAAAGACTTGTCTAGAAGGAGATGTTATACATGTGATGAAGTAGGACACTTTGCAAAAGATTGTCCTAAAAGACAAAATAAGAAAAAGGGAAACAAGAAAAGAAATCATGCTCATGCTATAGAGGATGATGAACCATCCAAGTAGAGAACCAGATATGAAAGTGAAGACTCTTCAAGTGATGAATAATATGTCTTGATTTCTGCTCTCACGGGAAACATTACTCATGGAAGCAATGATTGGCTTATAGATAGTGAGGCTTCCAAACATATGACAGGATTCAAATATTCCTTTGTAAAAATTTTAGAACATGAATCACCTCACAAGGTGAAACTTGGAGATGATTACCGATATCCAATAAAAGGTAGTGGGGAATCCTCCTATAATCTAGACTCTGGAAATTCTATGAAGATGCAAGATGTATTGTTTGTACCGGGACTCAAGAAGAACCTTCTCTCCATATCTGCATTAGATGCAAAAGGCATGAGGGTTGCATTTATAGATGGCCAGTTTATCATGTGGCCAAAGGGAAAGACTATTAATGATGCAGTAGTGATTGGGGAACAAGAAAGAGGTCAATACAAATTGAAGGGCCATCCAGAACAAGCCTTTTCCAAGCAGCGAAAGCAAATCAAAAGGAATCTTGGAAATCATCCACTCCGATGTATGCGGTCCAATGTCATCAAGCTCACTAAGCGGGTATTTATATTATGTTTCTTTTATTGATGACTTTTCTAGGAAGACATGGATTTACTTCATGAAGAACAAAGCTAAAATATTCAGCAAGTTCAAGGAATTCAAAGCCTTGATCGAGAATCACACAGAAAAGAAGATCAAGACCTTTCGATGAGATAATGGCTGAGAATTCACATCAAATGAATTTAAAGAGTTATGCAAAGAATCAGGGATTAAGAGGGAGTTTTCCACTCCTTATAATCCACAACAAAATGGGATTGCAGAAAGGAAGAACAGAACTATCATGGAAGCTGCAAGAGCTATGCTTCATGATCAAGATCTTCCTATGCATCTTTGGACAGAAGCTTTCAGAATAGCGGTGTATGTACAGAACCATACTCCACACAGAGTACTCGAGAACAAGACTCATAAAGAAGTCTTCTCCGGCAAGAAAATAGAAGTCAGACATCTCAGAATATTCGGCTGTCCAGTGTACATACACATTCCAAAAGAGAAGAGGACTAAATTAGATCCTTCAGGAAAGAAGGGTATATTTGTGGGATACTCTGAAAGCTCAAAGCCTTACAGAATATACTTCCCAGGATTCAAGAAGATCGACATCAGTAGGGATGTGAAATTTGATGAAGACTCATCTTACAACAAATCCAAAAAGAGACCTACCGAAGAACCTATAGAAGAAGAAGAACCTAGAATTCATGATACAACCATGAATGAAGAAGCTCAAGAAGAAGATCGAGAATTTGAAGAACCTCAAGAACCTATAAATCCACCTCCATAGAAGAATCCTCATAAGAGGAAACCTACTTGGGTATGAGAAGCTATCCAAGGTGCAGAAATATATGGGGCTCCAAAAGAGAATCATAGCAAAAGAAAGAGCACCAGATCCTGCTCCAGGTATGTAGCATTACTATGGGATTTCATCGATAAAGAACCTTCCAATTATGAAGAAGTGTTAGAACAAAAAGAATGGAAGGATGCTATGATCAAAGAGTATCAATCAATCATGAATAATGATGTTTGGGATGTTGTCCCAAGACCAAAAGGGAAGTCGGTTGTAACCTCCAAATGGATCTACAAGATCAAGCATGCTGGAGATGGTAGAATAGAAAAATATAAAGCAAGATTTGTTGCTCGTGGTTTCTCCTAGAAAGAAGGAATAGATTATGAAGAAACCTTTGCACCTGTAGCCAGATACACTTCCATGAGATTAGTACTTGCTCTAGCTATAGTAATGAAATGGAAGATACACCAAATGGATGTAAATGCGGCTTTCTTGAATGTTGTAGTAGAAGAGGAAGTGTATGTGGAGCAGCCACTCGGTTTTGAGACACATGACAGGGAGTCTCATGTATGTAGATTGAAGAAATCCCTGTACGGTTTGAAACAGGCACCCAGGACATGGTACGGTAGAATTGACAGCTTTCTATCTAGTTTGGGCTTTACCAAGAGTAAAGTAGATTCCAACCTTTACTACAAGGTTGAAAATGGCAAGCCAGTGATGCTCCTACTGTATCTAGATGATCTGTTTGTAACAGGTATGGATGGGTTGATTACTGATATGAAGAGAAAGCTTGCTGCCGAGTTTGAAATGAAGGACTTGGATATGATGCATTATTTTCTAGGTATGGAGGTGTGGCAAAGTGTAGATGGGATTTCCCTAGGACAAGGGAAATATATGGTAGAGATCCTGAAGAGATTCGGGATGATGGATTGCAAGGCCATGACCACACCTATGGCATTGAAACTGAAGCTATTGAGTGATGCTTCATCAGAAGTAGTTGATGCTACGATGTATCGTCATATGATTGGGTCCTTGATGTACCTGACAAACATGAGACCAGATATTTTCTTTGCTATGAACACCTTGATTCAATTCTTGACAGATCTGAGACATGTTCACTTGATTGATGCAAAGCATATTCTAAGGTACCTGAGGGGTACAGTTGATTTGGGCTCAAGTATGATACGAATCATAAGATTAACCTAGAGCATTATGTTGATTCAGATTGGCCAAGCAGTGCCATCAATAGGAAGAGCACTTCAAGGTGTTACTTCAGTATGGGAACATGTGTGATCTCTTGGTTAAGTAGGAAGCAATCCTATTTGTGGCACTGAGTATAGCTGAAGCAGAGTATGTCGCAGCTTGTTCGGCTAGTTGTAAGGTAGTATGGCTCAGGAAGCTACTGTCTGATTTATTATATCTCTAGTTGGATGCTACTTATATACATTGTGACAACCAGAGTTGTGTAAGGTTGTTAGAAAACCCGGTGTTCCATGACAAGTCAAAGCATATTGAGATCAAGTATCACTATATCAGGGATATGGTGCAGAGGGGAGCAGTGAAGCTCCATTATGTTGTGACGGATGAACAGATAGCTGATGTGCTAACAAATCCATTGGCTAGAGTAAGGTTTGAGTACTTTAGGGAGAATCTTGGTGTTCTCCCGATCGAGGTCCCTTCCAAGGGGAAGTGACGAGTCCGTAAGCCATTCTGACGAGTAGGTCAAATGTAAGGGCTGAGTCATTCTGTCATGGTGAGAGGATTGTTTCCTTCCATGTTATATATGAGTGCTGAGCCATTTTAATAAGATTGTAGGATTGGTTCCTACATGATCAGATATAAGGGCTACTGCCATTCTTGGAATGGAGCTGTCTGGTGAGTTACCAGGAATACTTGGTCTATGACTGAGGGCCTTTCTGATACGATTGTCATATGTGGTCTTATATGATCAGATGTGAGTGCATGACCATTCTGATGTGATTGAGGGATGTGTTCCTACTTGATCAAATATAAGGGTTGTTTCCATTCAGTCATGGTGAGAGGATTGCTTCCTTCCATGTTGGATTTGAGTGCTGGCCATTCTGATGTGACTATAGGATTAGTTCCTACATGATTAGATGTAAGGGATACCGCCTTTCTGATGATTCAAGGTCAAATGTGAGTTTCGACCATTCTGATGTGATTCTAGGATTGGTTCCTACATGATCATATGTAAGGGCTACAACCTTTCTGACAAGTCAAGGTCAAATGTGAGTGCCGGCCATTCTGACTTAGGGTCAGATGTAAGGGCTACTACCATTCTCTGAATGGAGGAACCTGTTCAGTTACTAGGAACCCTCAGTTTAGGACTGAGTGCCTTTCTGACGAGTCAAGGTCGAATGTAAGTGTTGTGCCTTTCTGACGAGTCAAGTTCAGATGTGAGTGCTAGCCATTCTAACTTAGGGTCAGATATAAGGGCTACCAAAGACCTACAAGGAGGTAGGCCTACAACAAGCATGAAAAAGGGCTGGCTCTATAGAACTTCCTGTGACGAGAATAATCATGAGATAGCACATATGATGATGACCTAGTGATGATCTAGATCGAGATATGATTCAGATCCAATTATGATGTCTCCGAGATGATCCAGATCGAGTGATGATCCAAATCTAGCAGTGATGATCCAGATCGAGTAATGATCCAGATCCAGTGATGATGACTCTGTAACAATCCAGATTGAGTGATGATCCATATCCAGTGATGATGATCCAGATCGAGTGATGATCCAAATCCAGTGATGATGATCCAGATCCAGATGAAGATGATATGAAGATGAAGATGACTTGAGTATGAAGATGACGAGAACTTGATGATGACCCAGATGATATAGAGAAGAAGACTTGTGCTGAAAATTGTGTCAAGAGAATACCTTCCTAGTTAAGAGGAAGTGTTGATGTATATGTAACTTTGAAATGTATTCACTTGTATTTCTTATGTATTGTAACCTGATGTTTATTCCAGGATGTATTTATAATGTACTTGAGTCATGTCATGCCCCGATGTTCCTATCGGGAGGTTCTATAATGTAAACAAGTCATGTCAAGTTATTATGGGTAACCCTCCTATTGATCAAGGGTTAAAGTCCCCACAATTTCGGGGCACTAGGGTTACTAGACTCTCCTATAGATATCGGCCATAGTAGGATTTATTCATGTCAGGAATTAGTATAAATAGAGAGCTAGCCTCTCTATTTAGCACACACCCACTCACACTCAGTTGTAGCGCATAGTTGAGGAAGAAGTAGACACTGGGGAAAGGAAGAAAGGGGTTACTGTTGTCGAGAGATCATCTTACTATTTTGGGGTTTTACTTTTGGTGTTGATTCTATCTCTGAGGAAGTTGCGGACTTTTCTCCATTTATGGTTTCCTAGAGGAAAAACACTGTGGTCATTGTCTCTTGTGTTTGATTGTTGTACTTGTTATTCTCTCAGTTAAAGATCCTAACATAATGCTAGCTTAAACGATAAAATATAACACTAAGGACTCCTCTCAAGTGGTCCAAGGAACTCATCAATGAGGTTAATGAAACCAGGAGACAGGGACCTCTGGGTCTATCCTATAGAATATGTGTGTTTTCATCGACAGAGGGAGACCTACAACCGGCCAAGGAAAGAGTGTTTCCTTGACCAGAAGTGCAAGGGAGATAAACGAAAGATGTGAGGAAATCTGAGGACTGACCCACTAAATGGGGGGGAGGGGGAGGAGTTGAACAGGGGCAGGGAATCATGGGGGACTCAAAATTTCTTTATTTAGAGTATGACGACAGGGCAGACAAGGAAGCAAATGAAACTGACTCATGGGAAAGGGATTACAGCTATAATACCAGGAATGTAACAGCGGATGCGAAATACTTGGGGGAGGTAGACACTTTTTGTATTGAAGGAATCCAAGGAAGACACATCACAAAATTACTCTGAAAAAAGGCGACCCAAAGTGGGAATGCTACCAAACTATTATATATGGGGTGGTGTCTAGAGACACCGTTGTGGTACGATCTCGTGGATTTTTGGCGAGCCTGAGAAAGTAAATGATCGATCATGATTTCAATTTTAGAGAGTATGAAAGCATGAAGAAGACTCCAGTGGGGGATCTTTTTCATTGGTAGTCTCCTGTGCCCAAAAAAGGTTAAAAGTATACACAGGAGAGCTCTCCCATCCTTTAGGAGATGGGAGACTTCTTTACCGTTGGTATTCCAGTCATGCCAGAAAAGGTTAAACCTATATTGACTGGATGGTCATTCAGATACTTTTACGAGCATGAACAAAACTAAGTTTTCTTGGTAATCTTTTCTTAATGAGAAGGCTGGAAAAGAGCTTAACCACAACCCATGGTGAGATTTTTCACAAAGTTCGGCCCCTCTGCTCGAGAAAGCATAAAAGGATGCAGAGGGGAACGGTGTTGGCTTGAATGTGCCAAGGTGGTGCTTTTAATTTGATGGTCTACATAGTCGGAAAAAGGAGATAAACGAGACGATGTAGATGTCATTTCCTATACTTTAATGAGAGGGGAAGGAAGCAGCTGCGATTGTCATTCTTTTCATTCTTTTAGGAGTCAAAAAAGAGCTTAAAAGAAACTCCAGTATGGTCAATCGATCGAGGGGGCACTAAAGGTGCCTCCATGTCGGGATAGTGGATAGTGGTCCAAAGGTCATTCATGCAGTATTGATGGAGTAGGTGGCTCTTAAACATACTGATACATGCACGGGATAGATCACGGTACAAGCACGAAAACCAAGGTGGCTCTCGGATAGAGGTCAAGAGAGATGTATGTGAGTTGTGGTGGATGCAATTGACTACATGTGATGTGAGTGCAAGTCCAGAGGTAGTTATATGCAAAATGCATGCAACAAAAATGATCTATCCTCTGGGTGATGGTCCAAAAACCCGCATAAGGTGCGGTGGGCGGATTAGACAGATATATGTTGAAATGAAATGACGCGCCTTTCGGGCAGCGGCTCAGGAGCTCGCATGAGTGGTGGTAGGAAAGTGTAATACAAGTATAGGTCTAGAGACACTTACATCACAATGATGTAGCTCATAAACTGAGCTAACTTCCAGGTGTTGGCAAGGGGTTTGGGGTGAGTGAGTTGCGTAGTGTCATGGTAGCTACACAAGCTCATGCGGTACCGTGCAAGGGAAGATTGGCATGATAAACGGAATACTAACCGCTTTCTAAATATTTTATGTATATTTTGACCAAGTTTTGTTGTAATAGGTCAGTAGCGGTTAGAAGTCAGTTAGTAGTGGACCCTAAATGTAAAGGATTAAGCCTATTTATAGATCTATTTTGAGGAGATCAGAGGGCAGTGGTGAGCGATTGTATGTGAGTGTATGCACGATTGTATGGGATAAGATCTGGTGTGATATGTTTTATGGATAATTTTATGTCTTAACTGTGATTTTATCCAGGTTTCTTCCTGATGTATGTAGTCTCTAGTTTTGGAGAAGAATTGTGTAATGAGGTACATTTTCGCAAGATTAATATGATGTGATGAGTATGGATCAATTCTTGTCTGTTGTTATAGATTTGTTATGATGTTGCGACTCTGTTTTGTTACAATGGCATAATATAGATTCGATTCAGTATCTTTCTGCTATATCGATGCGATCTGTTGCTTTTATGTTGATGCAATCTATGTTTCTATAACTGTTTGATGCACTATGAGTAATGATGTTCCATGAATAATGTTGCAATATTGTGATATGGTGTGATGATTGCATAAGTTATGGTGTCCCTCTCTGTCAGTGTTATAGCTAATTTTACGACTCAAGGTGAATCACACTTTGTATGGCTTTCCCCTGTCCCGCTGCAGACTCCTTAGACCCCATGGACCATTTTTGTCCTTTGATGTTTCCTTGACCATCCCAAAAAACATGTCAAAAATGATACACACGAATTTTAAACCTATAAGCACGTATATACACGGGTTTGACCACTAAAATCGCATACATCGAGATGTGTACAAAATCCAAATCCTTTTGGAGTTTTCCTTGACATGGATCCGACTCACTTGACTCCTGGCCTTCCCTATGCCTTGAGATCGCTCGGATTCGACCTTTCATTACCCCTTTAAAAAGCTATATAAGGAACTCTATGGTACATTGAAGGCATATGAGAGAATTGAGAGCAAAGAAACTATAGTCCATTGTTGACGGAACTTATGCTTGAGTCTGCATCCCTTTGTCCCTTGGAGCACTTTTGTGTTCTTCCCAAGCTTTCCTTTTCCTTGTGAGCTTGCTATCGAGAAATGGAGGATTGAGGTGGTGGAGACCCAAGTGGGGGATTTAGTTTCTCTAGTTCACAGACATGCCGTCAGAGGTTGTATCTTGTAATATCTAATTTATATTAATAGAAATATTTTTTCCTGTCCAATAATGTGTGTTTGAATGAATATTTTATCCATTTGATTATGTCAAATACTTATAAATTATTGATTATATATGCTAGAATAGATATAACACCATGATATATAGAATGCTTGTATTTTTTACTTGTTGTTCAGGAAGTAATCTATCAATTCAAGATGAAGTTGGAAAGCTCAACCGGGATATACTTCAACTGTCCGGAATAAGGTACGAGGTCTGAACCTTTAGTGTTAGACATTTATTTTCTATTGCATATTCAAAAGGATTGATTTCTGGAGTCAAGCTATCTGTTGCTGTACCCCAAGCCATAGGAATTTCTCTCCGTAATAGAATTGGCGACTCCGCTGGGGAGTTCCTAGTAGTTGTCCTTTGCGGGTTGTTTTATCGGCATTCAATGAATTTGAATTGCTCTTTCTCTCTTGTTTTTGTGTTGGGTCTGGGGGCATGTATGCCTGGTAGTGTCTGATTGGTGTGAAGTTTGTCTCAACTTGTCTGTTTGCCTCAATTTTATGCACCTTTCTTCCTGTACGCGAGTTTTTAACTCACAGTCGCGTATACATGCGGGTTTCTCCGTGATTTCCGCGTATACACGTGGGTTTACTGCGACCAGTCGCGTATACCCTTAGTTTTGCATTTTTGTGGAATTTAAATGGTTTTTAGGTGAAGTTTGATGTTTGTTGAGTCTCCTTTGGCACTGCCTGAGTCTGTTTATACCTTTGTTTCCAACCAAAAATGTTTTTTTAGGCTAATTTTTTTTTTAAGAAGGTTCTTGTCATGGCATTTTCGATTTTTTGTTTGGGATTAGTGCATTAGATTTCTTTTACCTTAGTGCTTTGCTTGAGTGTTGTTTGAGTGTGCTTGCAGAGTCTAGGGGTTGTAGAATCATTCTTTTGCTTTTTGTATCTCATATTTTTTCAAAAAATCCAAAAACATTTGCTTATCATCATGCATTGCATTTTGCATTTTGCATTGTACTTGCACTAGATTTGCTTTCGAGTAATAGTTAGGACTTCATATAGGAAAGCTTCCATCCATCATTTGAAAAAAAATTGTGCATTTCACGTAGTAGCATACCCTGTTTTCATGGACACAATGCATTTGCATTGATTGTTAGGTGGGCATTTTACTTCATGTTGCGCCATAACACCATTAGTTGCACGGTCATATCCCTATTTTGAGTAATAAAGCCAACTAAAATCAACGCTAAATTAAAATGAATTACACTATTCTCTTTTCTAGGGTGCACCAACAAGCTTAGGTTTTAGGGTCTTGGAATAGTTCATTGTGAGTAAATTCTCCAAGACCATTAAACAACAACATGTATGTGTCTGTCCAGGTGAGTGTGTGAAATCCTTGGTATAACCAGTGTTTCTTAGGATCCTCCTCTCAAAAGGGAGTTAAGCACGAGGCAGTGTGAGTGTTTATTGATTGGGATGACCCCTAGTCTTAATTGAGTAGCACCAAAGATATTTCCAGGATTGTATTCGTATCTGGGGGCTCTTTCAAGAGTTTCGGGATTTGCTACCCTGCCCATACGGTTAATTCCTCCTACGACTTTCCACCTAAGCATTGATTATATTGAGGTGACCTTAGTGGCCTTACCTAGGATATTGAGGGGGTACTTTGCAGGGGTTATTCTACTGGTGTCCCGGCCAGGTTGGGGTCAAACAGCACAGTCGCTTTACACATTGAAGCTGAGGGCCACAATAATTGGTTACGTACCTCCGCTTGTTGTGTATGGGAGTCTCAAGCCTCTCCTAGGTGAGACATACCTGCTTCATTCAGGAGCTCACTTATCCAGCCCTGGTTTGCTTGCATTTGGCTTTAGATTTTATTAGTGGTTGCTCTGTGCACGATAATTTGCCTAGGGTTTGTGTAAATAGAGTCTTTTTTATTTTTTGAGTCATTGTGGATTCGGGTGTGGCTCCTCACAGTTCTCGTCGTTTGGCAGGACTTCCATCTTCTACTTCTCCTCCTCCTTTGGGAGAGAGACCTAGACAGTCCAGGCAGAATTTCTCACACATTGATTCACACACCATGGGAGACCATATAGAGGATATTCCTGAACCACCTTCTCACATTCGTGTTGACGATGGGGAGTTTACTCCTACTTACGATCCTTCACCCGACTTGGATGAGTTAGGTCCTGTGATTTCCGAGATAGGAACCTTTCATGATAGACCTACTCACTCTAGGGTTGATTCCCCATTGACGCATTACCGGTATGGAATGCCGGAGGATGCCGAGACTCATTTTGAACCTGCAAGCACTAGCTATGGTATTTATGGTATATCTGTTTTTCCTACACATGATTTGGCATTTCATGTCAAATCTGACTTCGAGCCTAACACTATGCCTGGGGGCACTCTCATTCCTTACCATGCGGAGAGGTTTGGGAGTACTAGTCACATTGCACCTTCCATCCCAGTGGTGGAAGTTACATCACATATTCCTCCTAGGTCTAGGGTTAGCGATCCTATTAGGATACCAGACCCGAGACAGGTAACGATAGGGAATAGTACGTACATTATTACTCAGGTCCCTCCATCCTCGGTCCCTACCTCTTCAAATGTTCACCCTCCACCTTATTCACATGGTCCTTTGGGCTGAAAAGTTGCTACGAGTTATGTCCGTACTTCGGTTACTAGACCGGTTGTGTCTCAGCTTCATGCACCGCCCGTCGTTTCGGGAGGTCATGCTCATACTTCTAGAGGTCACATTCCTACTTTCAGAATGTATATTCCTACTTCCAGAACATATGTTCCTACTTACGGAGTGTCCCATGGGACATCACATGTGATGAATTATGGACCTTATTATGAGATGAAGTATGGACAGGGTTCTTCACCTTATGGGGGCGGGTATCAACAACCTGCTTACTCTCCATATTACGGCTTCGTAGCTCCTAATAGTCAAGGTCCACCACACTATGGTGTTTCCATGCCACCCTATACAGGTCATACATGTAGAAATTCAGGCCTGCAGTAGATTAATTTCACTCACAGCAATTAACAATTGATCATGCAAATTATCAACAATGGAGACTAAATATGGAGCTGTAACACAAAATTATATTAACTGAGTGTACAATAGCCAACCCTGTAATAACATAGGCTGATGAATATATAGAATACATGAGCAAATATAATGCATAAGGAAGCATCCAAATCTAGCATAAAGCAGGCTTACCCAAAATAGGCAAATCCCCCATAGGTGTAAAAATCTGATCCCAAATCTATCAAGGACCCCATGAATTAGCAAGGGCGCATGGGCAAGCTAAAGAGTGGTCAAATGGCAGCTCATACATGCTTTTGCATGGAGGAAAGAGTGGAGGATGAAATGGGAATAAAACAGGTTCACCTCACCTAGTCTAGCTTTCCTTATGTGCTTTAAAAACTGGAAAAGCAGTCAACAAAGCAGAAAAAGCAGAAGAGCGCCTAGGAGGCCAGGAATAAAGCATATTTGATTCCCAGAACTTTCCAAAGTGCTCCATGAGTCAATAATGGCAAGTTTTACCTCTATGGATAGGCAATTGACAACTTGCACATGGTGGGACTCATGGACTAGGCAAATAAGACAAAATAAATGAAATAATGTCTAAGTGGGTAAATACTATGGGTTGATTATTCTAACAATACAAGAGGAGGTCACTATGGCCAAGGCCATGGTGGTAATCAAACCTATATGAATTAGGGACCGGTCCATCGACCTCATCATCCTAGGCTCCCTTTCCTCGCAATGCTCAATCTTCCTGACTTGTCAAGATTGATGAACGATCCTGTAGCTCATGACCCGGCTTGGTCGGCTTTCCCTACCAAGATTCCTTAGGACATACCTAATTTCGAGAACAAACCGGGAGAGGATCTGAGTGAACACGTTACTACATTTCACCTATGGTGCTCTTCGAATTCCTTACATCAGGACTCCATTTGTTTGAGGCTATTTCAACGCACCCTTACAGGGCCTGCCGTAAAATGGTATATAGAGCTACCTAGGGGAGCTTTCGCTTTGTTCGACAACCTTGCGATGACTTTTATTAACCACTTCCAGCTACCAATGCATTATGACATTGGTACTGAACTCTTGTCGACATTTCGGCAAGATAAAGCCAAACATATCTTTAATCATATTCAGGAATGGCATAGACGGAAGAGGTTAATTAAAGCCTTTATACCGCCGGAGTTCCTCCTCGAGTGGTTCCTCAAGTCATTATTTCCATATATAGCGAAGGATGTTTCCACATCCGGAGTGCAGAATGAGGAACAAGCGATTTTTAGGGCACAGAAACTGGACTTGATCCATGCTTGGTCCGGTTTGTTATATGAGATTATTCCAAACACTCCACGTTCCAGTTTTGACCCCAAAGTCAAACCTGGACCACATGCTGATGGCATTGTGGGTTGTGCAAGTGCGAAACCTACGGATTCGGTTGCAAAACAAGTTAGTCAATTCTCAATCAACCAATCTACTTCGATACAAGCTACGGCTTTGTCTCAACTCGCCCAAATGGTGAGTGTACTTTATGTGCAATCGTCGGACTAGAAGGGTAACCAGCAGCCCAGACGAAATAGAAAAAAGGGTAAAAATAATCGTAAGCATGGGAATAAGAATGAGAATGCTAATAGTAATGACAATAACAACCGAAATGTTGGGGGGGACAAGCAAGCTAAACGTAAGGTTAAGTTCCCTTGCAAGTGTTAGAATAATAAACCCATAGTTAGCTACCTTAGACATTAAATTGTTAGTTTTTCAAGCATATATATATTCGAGCAAAGTGTTTACTGTTCTTTTACTTTTCTTCCTCTTTAAACAAAACTTAGATCTTTAAACCAACAGATAGATGAACACTTGAAATGATAACCAGCAGTAGAAGAAGTACATAAATAAGATCTCACACATGCACAAAAATTTACCCTGGAGAAACCCAATATGGGATAAAAACTCCAGCAAACAATCTTCCTTTATTGCAAATAATATGTAAGATCGAAATACAAACTTTCCACCATGAAATATGCTTGAGAGAGTGACTGTAAGACCAACCAGACACCAAGATACTTCGCTGCCCTCTTACTGCTGTTATAAATCAGCAAGTCAATAAAATACTTCGCTGCCCCGTAAACTGTGTAAAACGAACCAGCAAGACAAACTGCTGCCCTCTCTTTGCTGTGTAAATTCAGCAATAGAAAAGTTTTACTATGCTGCCCTCTTACTCTAAAAACTGTGAGAATGATTATCTACTAATAGACAGCAGGTGAT
>LPNX010407696.1:0-12674 GCA_001517045.1 Pseudotsuga menziesii | reverse complement strand
AAATTGGATGCAAAAGTGGATGCAACAAAAGTAGATGCAAAAGTAGATACAAAAGTAGTTGTAACACCCAACGCAAAACCCGATGCAAAAGTGGATGCAAAAATAGATGCATAAAGGGATGCAATAACTAATGTAAAATTGGATACAAAAAAAGATGCAAACTTGGATGCAAAAGTTGAAGCAAAAGTGGGTGTAAAAGTAGGCGCAAAAATGGGTGTGAATTGGGATGCGACAAAAGTGGATGCAAAAGTGGATGTAATAGTAGATGCAAAAAAAGATGTAAACATGGATGCAAAATGGGATGCAAAAAGGGATGAAAATGTGGGTGCAAAAGGGGACGAAAAAATGGATGCAAAAGTGGATGCAAAATTGGTTGAAACAAAACGAGATGCAAAACTAGACTCAAAACATGATGTAAAATTTGATGCAAAACTTGGCGCAGGAAGGGATGCAAAAAAAGAAGCAGAAGTGGATGCAAAAGTGGATGTAAAAAAGGATGCAAAAGTGGATGAAAACAATGACGTAAAAGTTGAGGCAAACATGGACGTAAAAAGGGGCGCAACAAGAGTAGATGTACAAACTAGGTGCAAAATTATGTGCAAAACTAGGCTCAAAACCTGTCGCAAAACTTGATGCAAAACCTGGCGCATAACCAGGTGCAAAACCCGGTGCAAATTACGCCGCAATTTGCGCCATATTTAGAAAAAGGACGCAAAAAATGCCTAAAATAGCACCAACCCGTGAAATTGCACCATTTTGTCCAAAAAATGAAGAAAAATACACTGAAAGATGGTCTAGATGCAAAAATGGATGCAAAAAGAGATGCTAAATCTAGTTTTTGTTGTAGTGTCTATTCACATTCAGGCCAGGTGGGACACCGACTGATAATGGCTACCTTTACCTTACAAAGCTACAATGGAGGAATTGGATGCTATTGTTCAAGAATGGTTAGCAGAATGGCACACCCCTATGAGTCAGGAGGAATTGTCTAAGGAGCCACCACTTGATGCCCCAGAAGAGCCTTCCCAAAAGGAGTCGCCACCTAATTCCCTAGAAGAGCCTTCCCAAAAGAAGCTGAGCATTCATGAATCTGACAATGAGTCATCGACGAACCCCAAATATGCCACACAACGCATGTAAGAGGAAACTCATACCAAATGGGGTCAAGAATATGAAGCGGACAGTGGTAACAGGTCAAGGATGGAGGACCAACTGTAGCGACTTATCAAAGCAGTCACTGAATCCTCCATGGCTAGGACTAGGGTGATCCAAGAGTCGAACCATGAAGAATTTGGTGTGGTAAGAGATAGATTAGATTCCATTTTTGGTATTGTTTCTAGGAAAACATCTATAAAACCTATGATGCAAGACATCCCGTCAATCAGCATTGAGCCCCGGGCTAGGAACATGCAAGTTCCCTTGACTGTGATTGATGCAGGAAATGAGGAAGTTCACCAGTTGTTATGACAGATCGAGAGTGTGGATTTGGATCTCAAATTTTTTTTGCTACGACGTTAGTGGAGTTGTAGCACATTGCTGCCCTAGAATTGGAAGAACAATGAAAATAGCTAATTGAAGGATATATCCAGTCACAGAGTGTAGTTGAGAAGCTGTAGAAAGAGGCACAGGAGCTGCATCAGGTCCGGGTGCAGATGGAAGAGGAAAAAGTGCGGGAAATCAATGCCTTGAAGGTGACATAGGATGAGCTGTAGTGAAAGGCTACTGAGGAGATAAATAACCTGAAGAAGGAGCAAGACCGCCTAATTGTTAAACAAGAATAGATCTATTCTCGATGCAACAAAATCGAGCAAGAAATTTCTAAGGTTTTCCAACACATTTTTGAAAACACAGTTGAGCTCACCCCAGTTGAAAAGGCCAAGCGACTAGGGAAAACTATTGTTTAGCTTCAGGATACCAACCTGATACTCAATGCCTTGGTACAAACTACGATGCCGCCAGAGCAGGTTCCGGAAAGGAATGACTCCAATGAAGAAATCACAACTCAATTTGAAAGCATGGAGCAAGAGGCCAAGACCATTATGGAGGTGACAATGCAGTTTTGGTAGAGTGTTGTCCAGGACGAGCATCTTTATTAGTTGACTGCGTAGGTGTAAGAAGACGAAGGTCAATTGATGACCTTGAATACATCACTGAGGACCATGCCATTGATGGCGCATATTACCAGGGCAAAGAAATTGAAGAATCTTCAATAGAGAGCCACCCGTGCTCTGGAACGTCAAGAAAAATGCTGCACTCAGCTTGGAAAATTTCAAGAGATTGGTGGACAGTTGGTTGTTAAAGTAGTCACCACGCTACAGGAGGTATAGGAGAGTCGAAAGATGGTCGACGACAAGGCCAGAGAGGAGCACCCGATGCAGTAGGATTTGACTAATTTTCAGAGTACTACCGACAAAGTCCAGCTTCAGGTTCATGAGATTATGCAGCAATTCAAATATTTCAAGGCATGGACATCGACACATACCCTGTCAACCTGACGTGGCTCAAGGATGAGCCACAAAACTATGTTGGGGGCCTATTGGTAGGGGTTTTGGTAAGTGAGTTACAAAACATCAGGGCAGTTTCAAAAGCTCACATGGTACCCTGCAAGGCCAGATCAACACGATGGGTGAAAGAATAACCTCTTTGAATATTATATATATTTTGACCAAGTTTTGTCGCAATAGGTTATTAGCAGTTATAAGTTAGTTAGAAGTGGACCCTAAATGTAAAGGTGCAAGCCTATTTATAAGTCTAGTTTTGTAATCAAGAGGATATGAACATGATAGGAGAATCTCATCAGAGGATGATAATCACATGAGGTCTAGTGTGATCTGGTTTCTAAATAATTTACTATTGTATCTACAATTTACCTAGGTTTTTCCTGATGTATTTAGCCTCCGGTTTTGGAGAGAATTGTCCTGCCGTGGATCTTTTGTGCAAAGTTAATATATGTGAAAGTTGATGCATAATCTTGTCTTTTGTGTTCTCTATGTTGTGATATGTCTTGTTGCGATGCTGTGATGATATAGATTTGTTACAATGCTGTGATTTGTTATATTGTTGCCGTAGGTTATTATATTTCTTCTATAAGGATGTTGATATATTTGAAGATCTCTTAAAGTGCTATTGCATTATGAACTGAGATGTTTAATAGAGATACTTTGATGAATGTATGATTCACTCTGTGGTTTTGGAAATGAGTTGATTTTGACTACATATCTCTGGATCTATTAAGTTATGTTGTTTCCTAGTCAGATCCCATATCCTCCGTCCCCCATTATCGAAAACTCGGTTCCGACAACTCTCCCTTGAACATCTCGGGTGAGACTTTGTTTGCTCTGCAGATGTTTCTGGGTAGGATAAACCCTGTCTGTGTCATGTCCCCGGTTTCAACCCCGTTTGCATGATGTATATAATGTAATTAATAGTGGTGAGGAGCTCAAGGCAAAAGCCCCACCATCGATTTGGTTTTGTATGTTTCGGCAATAGGGATATTTGCCGATGGTTTGTCGTGCTATCCGGCACCTTATAATTTGACATCATGTAATTATGCACATCAATTAAACTAAAACCACAACCAGCTACGGCAGTGCAACGTTGAATGAAAAGGGCATGGTTCCAAAGGATAAGGGGTGGGGATGTCAAACCTTGGTTATGGGGGAAAAACCCATGTTTTATTACCTTGTTGTTTTTCCACCTTGTCTTACCCAACCTCTTTCAACCTCTTTAATGTTCTGTTGGGTAGTTGGGCAGCTATGGCTGTTGGTGGATGGGCATTTATTGCCTTTGGGAGTGGGGTGGCAGGACTGTCAGTCCTTTTCCCACATCCACACTCCACCCACGACTCCATGCTTGCCCTGCCTGTTCTGTTCTCCTCACGCGCCTGTTCATTGTGCCCATCGTGCATTCTCTCCACGGTCTGTTCACCTCTACCCACGAATTGTCTGTTGGCTCCTCACGCACAAGCTCTGCGCATTTTTGGGTCTCACGCAGGTTTTCTTCCTCTCCCCCACGAGTTGTTGAGAACCCACGGACTACAAATTGCGTCCTTCCTGTTGTGTGTGCATCCACAGACAAAAATGGAGCCGTTTTTCCTCATGCAGGGCCTCCATTGTCTGTTCCTTTCCTTGTTGGTTCGGATTGTTTAACCACGCACTGGTATTCTTCTATTTGGGGCGCTCATGAAGAGCTGAGAGCCATTCTCTTGCATCCACGACTGAATGTGAAGGGCCATTCACGTTTTTGGCTGTCTCACAGGCTATTTGGGCCGTTTTACCCGGCTGTAAGTTATGCTCACTGGTAGATTTCGGGGCTGTAGTTTTCCCCATGTTGTGAATGTATATGCTGTTACGTTTGGGGGCCATTGTAAATTCGAGTGAGAGTCATTTTGGCCATGATAGGGCCAAGAATGACTCAGGAATTCGTTTTCCCTGTTTAAGCTGCGGTCATCCATTGTTTGGGGCTGTCCCTGGTTGTTTTGCCTTCTTCACAGAGCTGTGAAGGGTTGATATGGCTACTGGTATGCAGTGGTTGTCCATTGGACTGTGCTGGCTTGGCGTGTTTGTTGACAGCCTGTGAAACCCAGCTGTGTTGGTTTGATGTTTATGACCCCTTGGCTATGTGCAAGCCTGCAATTTGTCCCCTTAGTCCTTGAGGAATCATGCCCATCTTGGGGGTGGCAGCGTTGCTGAGAGATAGATGAGCAAGCTGGCCTATGGTTGGGTGGAACGTTGCAGCGACGTAGCTGGTTGCGGGAGAATTCTTCATCAAGAGATAAGTGCTGCTGTTACTTGTCCTCTGTAACTATATACTGTATTATGTGAAAAGATGGACATGTTCAATGCTGGAAATGTATTTGTTTTGCTTCCGCTATATGATTGAAGATAAATGCATCTGTGTATGCTTGTAAGCTTTAATTTCATCATTTGTTTTTCTATAAATTTTCATGGGGCGTCTTGCCCGGTTGTGTATGATGTGCTCGTCGCGTCCTCTTCGCCGGTTGAGGGACGGGGATGTGACAGTATGGGTCGGTGCTCAAGGAGATCGCGCTGGTCGAGTGTCGACAAAGTGAGGACCCCTGTCAATAAAGCTTTGTTGGTGGGTTTCACTAACATGTAGCATTAGAGGAAATTTCAACTCAAAATGGGCCTTTTAACTTTAAATCAAATTCCATGTCATCATGTGTTAGTGAATGAAATTCCTTTAAATTTGAAATACTGTATAGGTCCTAAAAAAAATTTTAATATAAATTTGGGGATAGGTATCATTAAAAAAACTACTTTTTTTGTTTGTATTTTTGACATATCTCCCCGTGTTTTTACTCAAATTTCGATCAAGAGAGCTCATTGGACGCAGAATTAAATTCCACATCTAATGAGTACCCACTCGGCATACTTTTGATGGTCCCCGCTACCCCAAAAACAAGAAATATCTGAAAAAACATGATGATGACATCATCATCACATTTTTTCAGGAATTTCTTGTTTTTGGGGTAGCTGGGTCCATCAAAAGTATGTCGAGTAGGTACTCGTTGGATGCGAAATTTAATTCCGCATCCAACGAGCTCTCTTGATCAAAATTTGAGTAAAAACATGGGGAGATGTGTCCAAAATAATGTCATTATCACATTTTTCAAGTATTTCTTGTTTTTGGGGTAGCGGGTCCGTCAAAAGTATGCCGAGTGGGTACTCGCTGGATGCAGAATTTAATTCCGCATCCAACGAGCTCTCTCGATTGAAATTTGAGTAAAAATACGGGGAGATATATCGAAAATACAAACAAAAAAGTAGTTTTTTGCTTTTATTCCTCCAAAATTAATAAATATTATTTTATTATTTTAACTATTATTTTATTAATTTTTTTTAGGAGGCCCATTTTGAGTTGAAATTTCCTCTAATGGACATCATTAATTTCTCGAATCTGAGAAAATAGAATGACACAATTTTTTGTCACGTCTGGATTATGAACATAACTACCATTTAAAAGTGATATTAGTTGGAAGCATAACATAAAAGTTTGATATTGAATTGGTAGTATGCCCATGTGGTTGAAAGGATAGATTCCTTTCTGAATAATTATTCGTGCGTGAAAAGAACAACTAGGGAAAATTGTTGCATACTATCAGACTTTGTACCCTATGTTCCTTTCATTTTGTTTTCAAGAACTAAGAGCTATTGTTCCCACAAACCTGAGAGATGAAGCAAGTTTCCTGTGGCATGGTTATTTCTGTTTCCATCACAAGCATAGTCGACTTGGAGCCTACATCACCCACCATAGTCATGGAAGATACGGTTGGTTATGTACCAACGCAGGTGGAGGCCCTGCTGTTAACACCCAAAAAAGGTTCACTACCTCACCTACCCCATTACATGGCTCATTTGTCCATTTTCCTACCATATTTCCATCAAAAACCCATAAAACCATCTAAAAAGCCTCCAAAAGGTTTAAAATGCCTCCAAAAGGCCATAAAACCCTCTTTTCCTCCAAAAAATATCCAAAATTCCCCCAAAAAAGCAAAAATCTCCAAAAAGGAAGAAAAAATATAAAATAATGAGGAAAAGGAGAAAAAAACCCTAAACAGCAAACCCTAACCCTAAACCGGCACTCCACCACTATAAATAAGTGATGGAGACCCCTCATTTGATATCCAGAATCACAAGTATCCTGCCTCTGCCAAAATTGCTCTTGAAACCCTAGCTCACCATTGAGCTACTTTCACCATTGAGAGCCCCTTTCAGGGATAATTTTAGGGGCGAATTTTAGCCCAGTGGGCTATTTTTTCATGTTTTTCTCTCAAAAAAGATTCGCCATTTTGCATTTTTTGAAGCCCTGTTTCGCCCAATTTTGATGGGGTAAAATTTTTTCACCCTAAAAATCGCCAAATTATGATATAAATGATATAAAATCCTTGGAAATTAAAATATTTTTTGAAAAATATCGCCAATCATTTTATAGTTGGCGTTTAAGAATTGGTAATATTCGCCAACATTTATACACTTTTAAATAAGTATGGTTCCTTAAAATCATCCCTGGCCCCATTTGGCCCATTTCCACCACTGGAGAAAGAGAAGGAACAACTTGGAGCTCGGAGCCACCTACTTGGACCAGCGCAAAGGGCTTCACCAACCTCTACATTGGAGGTTAGATCAATAAAAAATCATTCTTTACTTTTTGTTGTTTTTCTTCATGAACATGTTTAGATTAGTTTTTATTTCTGTTTAGCATCTTTTATTTCACATATTATTGAACTGCTACTAAGGAATCCATTCTCCTTAGTAGGTGCTCATTCGCACAAGCTAGGGGTAAAACCCTAGCAACAGTTTTGGCGACTCCGCTGGTTTTTATTTTATTTTATTTCCCGTTTTATCCTTTCGGCTGTCGTTTTCGGCCGCCGTAAACCACAATTTTTTCCTCCGTAGTCGCGTCCCGACCGCGTTTTTCAGGCCCTTTCCCGCGACCCGAATGCGCCTGTTGGCCGTTTTACTCGCATCCCGACCGCTCCTTTCCATTTCTTAGCTGCGACCCGACCGCATCTGCCGTCTTTTTTCCTGCGGCTCGACCGTGAATTTTTTCCTGTTTCTTGCGTTTCGACCGCAGCATTAGGCCAGACAGTCGCGACCTGCGCGCGCCTGTTTCCTTCAAACCCATGGTCCGACCGCGCGATTTCGCCCCAAACCCGCGATCTGACTTTTGCACTCATTCCTGCTTTTGAACCCAGCCCCTTTGCTGCCATATTTTCTGCACCTGCACAACCATCTGTTCTACCTGCAGCCCTACAGCCTTTTCTGCAACAGCATTTTTGTCCCCCTTTACAGAATTTAAAAAAAAATAAATTTCAGCATTGTTTATTCAGAAAATTTTGCATGGTAAAATTTTTTCATTTAGTATTATTGTTATTTAGGAAGTTGCCCCCGTGGTGTGTGGCACTTCTCTTCTGGGTTCATAACCTCACGAGCACACAATCTGTCACCTAATTCAAAGTGAGACTTAAAAACTACTTAACTCAACCAACATTCTAACCCCACTTGGGGAACACAAAAGAATTTTTGTAGTTAGGTAGGATCGGGGGGATAGGCTTCCAAAAACACCCTTCGGTTACTTACACTTGAGACATAGTTGTTGTCCAAATAGGGAACCAAAATCCCCTAGTATTTTTTGACACGGTCACAACCGGTTTATCAGAGGGC
Organism: Pseudotsuga menziesii; assembly: GCA_001517045.1. Taxonomy (NCBI): domain Eukaryota; kingdom Viridiplantae; phylum Streptophyta; class Pinopsida; order Pinales; family Pinaceae; genus Pseudotsuga; species Pseudotsuga menziesii. Next base: position 4,488 of record LPNX010407696.1, on the reverse strand, counting down.
CTCTCCCTTAGGAGGGTTGAAGTCGTGAGATTGGTTCCGGAGGCCTGAGTGGAATACCGAACTCCATTCAGTAACTGAAGGGCTATCTTTCGCAGTTCTCGGGATATCCCTGTATAGGGGTATTGCGGTTAAAGGACCAAGCGGCAGATTTACCTTTCTGGACGTGTCATGAACGAGGTATCTTAGTTGCCATTCTTCTAGGATTTGACTACCCGGTGTCCCTCCCAGTAGGGGGATACCTTAGCCACTTGGATTTCCTATTCATATTGTCTGACTTGGATTTCATCACCTTGCAGAGGATATGTCTAGTTGAGTCATAATACTTCTAGTTAGGTGTTTGCATGCTCCCTTACCTCCTTTTGGTCTAGTGAGTCCACCATTTTTTATTTTTAGAAAACCTGCTGCTTGTTGGTATTCTGACCATTTTTTTTGACACTCTGCCTATTGTAACACAGTTGTTACAGTGGGTGTTTTGAGTTGATTGTTGGCCTAAGTGCCCTATTTTTTGAGCTCTCCTTCTGCACACTCGGTTTCATTAGGGTTTTTGAGTTGTTTTGTAGTTACCTCAACCCACAGAGATTTGACACCATTTGTCACCATTGAGTCCCCGAGACATTCTCGGCACCTCAGAGGCAAGCCCCCACAGCACGGTTCACTAGACACCACCCGTCCTCGACACATATCATCATCACTTGATACCACTTATCATAGATCTCGAGCCTTGTCACTTGACTCCACTCGTCAGCGGCATAGGACTTCGTCACCAGATACTGACACCCCTTATTTTACCTCTAATTCTGAGCCAGAGTCTGAGAACCCCCTTTACACTTCCCCTACTAGCCCCATGGCTGGCGTGACTCCCACTCCCATCTTGGTCGAGACCGTTGGTGGCACATCCACCACTACACCAGTTACCACACCTGCTATGGGTATGCCCTCCATGGGGCCCCCATTTACTGTTCCCCTCACGGCACCTATTCTCGCAGCAGGAATACCTATGCTCACTCCATCAGTGACTCATACCACCCATGGCGGTGGAGGTCCGTCCTATGCCACCTTGGTTCCCCCACTTGGGGGCAACCTCCCTCACATTACACCTCCACTTGGGGGCATTAGCCCCAACTTAATCCAACCCACTACCGTGTCACATTCTTCGTCCAGTTTGCCATTCATGGCTAGCCTCAACCTGCCTGACCTAGCCAGATTAACCAATGACCCCATCCGACACGACCCTGCGTGGCCTCACATGTCCACCAAGCTCCCCTCTGACATCCCTAAGTTCGAGGGCAAGGCAGGTGAGGACCCACAAAATCATATCATGTCCTTTCATCTATGGTGTTCCTCCAACTCCATAGTAGACAACTCTATTCGCCTCTGTTTATTACAGCGCACTTTCACTGGCTCTGCTGCCAAGTGGTATATCGAACAACCCCATGGAACCCATGCCACCTTTACTTCCCTTGCCTCGACCTACCTGCAGTTCTTCCAGTTACCTGTCCGCTATGACGCAGGCGTTGAGATCCTACTATCATGCAGACAAAACACGGCTACCCACATCACGGACCACATTCATGAATGGCGTCGACGCTGTAGCTTATGCCAGATCAAATTAGACGACCGTATCTTCCTAGACTGGTTCCTCAAATCCCTCCTTCCTATCATTGCTAAGGATGTAGCATCCGAACGACCCCAGTCTGAAGAAGAGGCCATCCTTAAGGCCCAGCAATTTGATCTCATTTACGCCCAGTCAGGTTATCTCTATACCATTATACTTGACGCCCCTCGCGACAATTCCTCCCAGCACGATGCGCCGAGGGCATCCCACTCTGCCGACGGCATCATTGGCCGTGTCTCTTCGCAGCCTCAACCATTTTCCATAGCACGTCCTACCCCTGGCCCTGACCCTTCGCGGGCTACCTCACAGTCTAGAGCAACCAACCCGTATGCTCCCATGACACATCACCACCATTCCCATGGACCCTCATGTCCACCTCAGTGTTTTGGTCATATGACTCCCGCTTACACCCCCCCGGTCGCACCTCAGCCTTACTATCACCAGCAGGCTACACCAGCTCCTGCGCCGTCACAAGCCCAACCCGTTTACTACCCGCCATAGCCAACCCCTGCGAAAAACCCACAACCCGCTCCACAGCACTATCAACAACACCCTCAGGTTGCTGCACCTGCGTAGCCTCCACCTACATATCATCCACCGCAGCCTGCTCCAGCCCCTGCGCAACCTCAGAATCCACCTGCTGTCCAAGGGAAATTTTACGCTCAACAAAACCCGCAGCAAAACCAGAACAACCAATGCAACCAGGGCCAACAAAACCGCGGCAGAGGCCGAAATCATGGGAACAACCAACTGACCGAGCAAGCTGGTCAACACCCTATTCCCCCCGCTAGTAATAATGCGGCCCCTGCTAACCAAAACCCTGATCGCCCACCCAAGCAGGCTAAAAACCCTAATTTTTGAACAAACTACCCTTGTTCTGTTTACGGGGTCTATGGCCACTACACACATTTTTGTCCACATATGGAGCGGGTTCGGCAACTTTGGGCTGCTGATGTACAATACCAAGGGCAGACGGCTCCTCAAGCACCACCCAACCCCCCACAACCTCAGCAGCCACCTTTGGTGCTGCAAAACCCCTTACCAAACCAAGGCGTAGTGGACACTGAACCGTTGGCTCCCCCTCAAGCTAACGCGCCCATCCAACAAATCACTTACGTTGCTCCTGATCAACCCATGTTTGATTCAGGTACCCACCACTTGTTGATGATGTCCTCCGATAAGGTCAACCTCCAGACTCGGCGGAACCAATATGGCTCCACCCCTGAAGCCCCTCCCACTGATCAACCCACTAACGCTCATCCCACTGATCAAGCGTTATGCATACCCCCACCTCCATTAGATGGCGCTCCCAAAGCACCTCGTTTCCCACTTCGCCGTATCAACAATAACCCCAATGCGCGGGCTACGTCCAACTACAACATTGTCGATGACTTAGCCCAATCCCCCACAGCCATGTCTGCGTTAGAAGTCTTAAAAAACTTCCCTTCGCAGCGCAAGACTTTACTCTCAGCCATTGGGGCTATTGATCCAAATGATTCGCAGTTAATGGCATTTGATTTGGACCAATCCGAACCCCTCCTGCCTTCCACTTTAGCATTCCAAGTTTCTGTTTCCATTCGGAATTTTTTCGTCCATCGATGCATTATTGATGAAGGTGCCTCTACATGTGTCATGCCCACCTCCATCTGGCAGAAAATGGGATCCCCCCCTCTCCAGCAGTCCTCTACTGCATTGCGAGCCTACGACGGCCGTTCAGCTCAACCACAAGGCCTATTAACTAACGTCCCCATCCAGCTGGCTGGCAAAATCGTCCTCATAAACATCGAGGTTATCAATGCACAGCTTGATTATAACCTTTTACTTGGCCGCAGCTACATGTATGCCATGCGGAAAGTTTCTTCTACCATTTTTCGTACCATGATGTTCCCCCATGAGGGACGCATGGTCAAGGTTGACCAACTCACTTACCATGATCCCAATGCCCCCGCGGCACCCGAAAATGTTCTCCCCATGATTGAACAACCTGTTTCGGGTGCCACCACCTCATTCATTTCTTCTCTGGGGACCGGCGTTTACTCTGACGCACCAATGACCTCGACCTTCCCATCTATTCCACCCCCGTCCCCTGCTACTGAAGTGTCCGACCTATGTACCCTGTCCCATAACACACGAATTCCTACTAATCAACCGCCATTGTTGCCTCAACCCCCTTTGGTACCTAGTCACATTGGTGCTACACCCATCCATACCATTCCTTTCCTCTTCCCTCCCTCAGGAGTAGTTAGCGCCCCGGTCATGGCCACCCTCAGCCTTCCGGGGTTAACCTTAGGATTACCCGTTTGGTATCTTTCGCCTCCCGTTCGTCCGCCGACACTAGATGTCGTCCTGCAACTGGTGCAACCCATTATCACTACTAGTCAACCACCTCCTGGTATCGCTACCCCGTCATCCTCCGCGAACCACCCCCCTCCTCTTACCAAACCCACTGGGGACAGAGGCCCCCAACCTTACACTGTTGTCCCACCTCCTAAGACAGTAAAATACCCCCCTATGTTTCTTGCTCCTTCCAAATGCGTGCTGTGCGACGAATTGGGCCATGCGACTCACCTATGTCCTCAGTTACCGGCATTACAGGAATACATGCAAACGCTTGACGACGACCCCACTATCCCAGTTTTCCATCTAGATTCAATCCCTAAGCCTCGCGACAAATCCCTGTGCACTAACCACTCTTGTGCCCTATGCGATGTTTACGGGCATTACTCCCATCACTGTCCCGATCCCCCCGAGTATAGAGTAGCTCTCTTTGATATGAACAATCTGGATCTTGAGACGGCACCCCTCACCATTGAGGAAATCCATTCCCCGGTCTCTTCCCCTTCCGGAGAGGTTAATACCATTTATATGATCTC
>LPNX010407691.1:12819-33515 GCA_001517045.1 Pseudotsuga menziesii | reverse complement strand
AACGAAAACCTACCTGCCCATGAAACGCTGTAGCCACTTGGGTTCGGCTTTTATTCCCCGCATCTTCCAAGTTCAGAGCTCCTCGATGAATTGTGGGTGTAGAGGCCACGGATTCTATTAAATTCGATGCACTGGAATCAACTACACTGCTCCCTCTACTCAGTTTCAATCTGATCTAGTATATATATCGCACTGCAGTTATATATATATGGCACCGCAGTTATATATATATATATATCTCGCAGCGCAGCTCTCTCTGTAAGGCCGCTTAAATGCAAGCTCACTTCACCCTAATTGCAATTTTGATTTTGATTTTTGTATTTTATTATTATTTATGACACAGTAACTCTATGTTTATTATTTTAATATCGTACAGCAATTTTTTTTATGTTTATAATTTTAATTAAAATAAATAAATAAGTTTAATTTTTAAAATATTTATATTCAATATTTCTAAAAACCTTAAAAGTCTAATGTATTTTTTAAATCAAGAACTTGACCTTGCCTAAATGCAACGTACCTGCAAAGGGATTTCGAGTGAAAATGACATCATGCATTCATACATGTATAAAAATCAAGATTGCATAAATGTATAAAAATCAAGATTGCATAAATGTATAAAAAACAAGATTGCATAGATAATGCAATACGTATAGAAATTATTAATAAAATTCTTGCATAAATCACTAAGCTGCATTGCTCACGGACCGTATGGAGTATGAATAGTGGATTCAATTATTGTAAAATGGAACATTGGATTGAATGTTAAATTAAATGGTGCATAACAAGATCAATAATGTTATATTATTAAAGTTATATTATGAATAATGTTATGTTATTAAAGTGTATTTTTTTATTATGTTAGAATGATGTGACATTTAAATATAAAATGATTTTATATAGTGCTAATATAAGAGATTTAAGTGAACTTGACATCAAATCACAATTTTAGATTTTATGGGTCAAAATCAAATCCTTGTCATAAAATCAAATCAAATTATTTGGGTCAAAATCAAATCTTAAATTGGATTTTATAATGCAATTTTGTTTATTTCTAATATACACTTTCCGGTTTGGATAAATAGGTTGCACATACACAAGCAAATACTTAGTAAGTAAGAAATAAGGAATTTTGGCAATGGCATAGTACAGCGAAAACATAGATTCTCTAAATTAGAGAAGATAAGAGATTGGTAAGATATACAATTTTTTTTTAAATGAAATGAATTCATGCATAAATGTAACGATTTGTCCATTAAAAAGAAAATTTTCGTATAGTTTTCCTTTATTGATAATATAGAGTGATATGTTGTACGTAGAGTAACAAGACACCACTCCAAGGGATGAACCGCACTAAATAGTATAAGGAGCCCCATGGACACCATCATAATATTGATCTTTCCTTCATTGGATCCCTTGAGCTACTATCCAAGTTAGGAACTCTCGTTATTTGTGGGTTATTGTTGGTGAAGGTGATGGATTGAGGTGAAAGAAATGATATAAGTTAGCAGTGAAGGCATCATGAATTCAATCCTTAGCATGAAGATAAAAAATACTTTGGACTAATTTTTCCACATTGGTAATGCAAACTCAGTCTAAGTTAACAGTGAAGGCATCATGAATTCAATCCTTAACATGAAGATAAAAAATACTTTGAACAAAGTTTTTCACATTGTCAATGCAAACTTGATGATGTTATATGTTAAATACTTGTATATTTATTTATATGTATATTTTAGCAAAATTATTGTATATTTCTTTATATTTAAAGAATATATAATCTCGAATTGGTAAGAATCTATTTAATAAAAAGAAAAATAAACTAAATAATTAGAATTATTATTTTTATTATTTGTATTAAATATAATGGAAATATATGAAAGTTAATACGTTTTATATAAAATAATAATAAAAACATTGAAAAATAATTAAATTATAAAAGATTATAAAGTTATATTTTTATGATAATATTAATAATGTGATTTAAAGTTATGATTTACTCAAATGCCAAATTGATTTATAACATCTTTTTCTTTATCTTTTGTAAATGTAAATTTTTTAGTTTTTAAAGGCACATTATATGAAAATGTTCATCCTCAACTTCTTTTATATTACATATTTTATATATTGTTTATTTAAAATGGTATGGAAATATTCTTCACCCTTAACTTCTTTCATATTACATATTTTACAAATTCTTTATTTAAAATGGTGTTTTCAAGATAGTCCATTGACTAATTATTCTAAAGATCATGCGAATTGGTTCATCAACCCCACCATCCACCTTCCCACACCATCCACCTTCCCACCTTCTGAGAAAATAAGGTGTATTTAAAAATAAAGCATACAAATTCATATCTCCACACCCTAGCCCAAAAGAGAGTATAATGGGTATTAAGGTGTGTGTATATTTATAGATGAGAGGGGATGAAGGTATGCATTTATTAGTACAAATATATATCTTCACACCTTTATCATCCATAATGAAAAGGTGAAAAACCTATCATAACTCATTTGTCAAACTTGTAGTGGGGACACCATAAAGCTAGTATCCATGAATGCAATTTACTTATCATTGTTATTCAAGGAAAACCATGGCACTTGAAATAACCCATTGGTGTTCCATAAGAGGGCACAGTTCCACTTCCACGAGATACCTCTAGGTCTTGGGCTCTGAACGTGTTTCCTTACGTCGAAGGAAGACAATATGTGATCCACCGAGCAGTTGGCATTGCTTATCAACCTCAACAAGTTTATTGACTTTGACAAGTTCTGCACCATGACAAGTTCATTGACTTCGACAAGTTCCACACCTCCACTGGCTCTGGTACCAATGATCCGGTTCCGACATGCACGACGGGGACAACAGTTCAACTTAATGAACCAAGTATTGTTAAGGTAGAATCATATTAATCAGTTAGAAGTAGTTTTAGATATTCATTATAGAAACTTTAAAGGTTGTTTCAACCCAATATACTATGCTCAAAATACCTAGTATCCCTTGTTTTCAATTATTGTTGAGGCTACATCAAGATTACGTGCTATTAAATATTCACCAAGATTTAACTCCATACATAAAGTTAGAATACTGCACTTATTTACTATTTTATCTTTATATTTAGGAAAATTAAATAAATATTAAAAATACTAATTACTAATTTTAATAATATATATCTTAAATTTAAAAAATAATTATAATTAAACTATATTAAAATTACTAATATCTTTATAATATTTCTTATATTTTCATTTGAAAATTATTAAAAAAAATTAAAAAACTTAGAGGAAGTTATATAATAAAAAAAAATCACTTAGTAGTATAGAGAAGAGCCCCTACTAATATTCCTTGATTGATTGCAGGAATTTGAAAAGCCCTTAGGTCATTTTCAAACTACTTAGGTCATTTTAAAACTACTAATATTCCTTGATTGATTGCAACACTTTGATGTGAACCCGACTTTTCTATAGTTTGTAAAATGAAAGGTTCATATGATTACTTATATTTCGTACAGAGGTGGTGGTGTTCATCTATTCTTTCAACAAAATTCCATTAATTTGACCGTTACATCATTATTTTTTTAATAGATTATTCATAATTCGGAAAGCTGTATGATGTTTATATGGCATGGACAATGCTCCCTGTGTTTATGTTAGGTGGATATTGAAAACAATAATTTCATTGAGATGTGTCACTTTATTAAATACTATTCATAATTGAAAGGTATATGATATTTTTTTAATTGTGGTTTACTTGTGTTATAGGATACAATTATGGAAATAATAGACATTTATTGTTCAGAAAATGACCATTTATAATTATGCTTTGCATGTTATTTTAATTGTAGTTTATCTTAGTTATATTTTTAGCTTATTGGATTCAACATTATTAGTAAATGTAATAGATTTGTGTTCAACAAATTTTGACTTCCAATATCATACCATACTTTATAATCAATCATGTTGAAGTGTTTAAATATGTTAAGATTTCAAATTTATATATTTTTATAGTAATGAAAAAAAATTGAATTAATGTTATATTTGAATAAGATAGTGAAGATTGTTCATGATGATGACGATGATGTGTTAAAAACTTTTGTCAACCCTCCTCTTTATTTCGTTGATATATTTTGTTGGATGCATATGCTTTATAAGTCGTCCCGATAATATGTTATATTATCCCACATTCATGGGGAGTAATAGTTGTTAAGTCGTCCAGTTAGTATGTTGTATTATCCCACATTCACGGGGAGTAATAGTTGTCTAGACTAGACTTAGTATATAAGTTCACATTGAGGCCAATGAAGGTATCCAACAATTATTTTGTAATAAGCTTGCTCAAAAAAGGTTTCCCCCTCGAAGTGGTCTACGATCAATAAAATCCATTCTATGCTCAATTATTTTTGTATGTCGTGAATTTTCATTGTTTATTGCAGGAGGTTCATCACGTTTGGTATCAGAGGACTTTCTTGGGCTCACTGGGTGGAATTTCTGCCATTTTTATTCCTTTCTTCAGTTCTTCCTCGTGTTGTGGTTATTGCAATATTTCTTCTTCTTTGCATCAATATTATTCATTCGGATCGTGGAATAAACCCTATCCACTTAACTGTGGGAAGTACTTGGGAATATCCCTAAAATTCATTGTGAGGAGTACAACGAGAACTCCGAAGTAGCTGGAAATTGAGATGATTTGTGAAGTGAAAAGGGAAACGACGCCTACTTGATTGACTAGTTCCACCTCTGAGGTAAACCAAGAGTTGTTGTTTGTGGCAAAGCAGTTATCAGTTTTACCTGAGACGTGGAGTGAGGGGTACTTCCCCAATATGCAAGCCATTAGATAGCATTGGAGGCCAAGTGAATCTCTTGACCCTTTAGGAATCCAAACATACATGGTTTCCATATCCATTTCCACTTGATAAAACACATATTTACAGAACTTCCATAGATCATTTCCTCCATTTCTAGTTGATCAAGTGCAGATTTCCAGAACTGCCACAGATCATTTCCACCAAAATGAAAAATTTACCTTGAAAAATCATTGTAACCCCCTTCAAGTGATTTACTACTAAATATGAGCAATTTTTATTGACCCAACTATAAACGGCTAAAATTAACGACTAATTTAGTCACCAGTTAACAAATATGACTAGATAATAAGTGACAAAGTTAAAAATGACTAGCATAAACGACTAATTTAGTCACGACATAGAAAATGACTAACTAGAAGAATGTGAATTAGTCATTTATGTTAGTCATTTTTAATTGTGTCATGGAAAATTGCAATTGTGACAATGAAGTGTTACAATTTAATAAATTTTGTAAATTGTCTATCTTCTATTAGTAATATTGGTTCCATGCACCTCGATATTCAGAGATCCAACAAAGCAATTGCACAAATTTTCCCTTGACCATGTTTATCCCTGCTGCACCATTGAAGCAAACCATTAAGCACATGCCAAAGGAAAATTAGGTTCCTACAATTACGAATTAGGTATTAGAACCAGTACCATATCAATACCTAGAAGCATCATAGCTAGTTGTTGATCCTTCAATGTAAGATTCCCAAGTACCATACTGAGGTTCTTTTCTAACTTCAATATAACTATCATGATCTATGGCTATCAAACTAGTTGCACCAGTCGACGTAGCTTCACCAGGATCGGTTCCTTTAAACGTCGTAGTAGTTGATCCAATAATAATGGAATTGGTGGAAGCACCAAGAACAATATTTTAGCCAATCAAAGACTCAATTATAATTAAACTGAGGTGTTGACCTAGAACCAGTCTCATATCCATATGCAATAAATAAGCCCGACCCCATCTCAGAGTTTTAGGTAAATATTCTGATTCCTCGACCTCTTACAGGTCTAACCTCGTAGAATATGATACGTATAATGCAGTGGCGGCCTCTCCTTATCACTATCAAGTTAAACCTCCTTTATGCATTATTAGTGAGGTAAATTTTGCATCTGACTTCACCACCCACCTAATTCACGATGTGCACAACTCTTCTCGGCCAACGTCATCGATCCAAGTTTATAATTATATATACTACTATAACAAAAAATACCATTAAAACAAATATTATATAACAATAAAACAAATATTATATTAATATAAAACAAAAATTATTATATTTATATAAAACAAAAATTAATTAAATTTTATATTAATCCTAATTTATAAAACCAAAGCCATTGATTCTCTATATGTTTGTCTAAAGGAGAAGCAAAATGAAACCCTTCATCATTGTTGAGTGATGTCGAAGATATGTCAATAACATGGAGTTCTTGTTCTCAACTCAAAAGATAATCCTGTCAAGATTTGTAAGTGCTTGGAGGACATGCAATGTTGAGTTTGACATACTAAATAAGTTTTTAATGCAAATGTAAATGTTCTTCTTCTATTGATACTAATAGACACATACTATCTATAAAATGAATTCCATGCATTATAATAGAGGGGGGAATTCTATGAGAGGAAATTCCCTTTATGTTTCCTGAAGAAAAATTGGTTGTCTTGTTGGAATGAAATTGTCCTTATTATTTTCCTATTCATTTTTCTTTTTATGTTGACTACAAGTTTCATCTTTTTTCATTAAATGATGTGTTATGGTGCATCATGAGTTGTCCATGCATGTTTGGTAGGTGCATTGAATACATATATTAGTATAAGACTCCATTGTTTATGTTAGTTACATGAGATGTTAGTTGTTAATGGTTTATGCTAGTTGTTTAGTATATATGTGCATAAAATACATATATTGTCACTATGGTCACATTATGAGATTTAGCGGTTAGGGTATTTAGGGGTTAGGGGGTTACATCTAGGTGGATTAGAGGCTTAGGGGTATAGGGGGTTATGGTTTAAGGGATTCAAGGTTAGGAAGTTTAAGGGTTATGGGGTTAGGGGATTTGGGATTAGGGGGTTGGATATGATTCCTTTTATTATATTTATTTATGGTCATTGGCCTTTTTTCTCCCCATTTGTCTTTTATTTTTATTTTTGATACTATGTCTAGAGGGAACAAGGAAAATGAACAAGCATTGTATGTAGAGACCCTTAGTATTATTAATTTATTTTTCACACTTTGGGATTGATTTTTGTATGATTATGTGATGTACTTATTATGATTTATAGATAATATATGTCAAACATTTTACGTTTAAAGGAAGTGTGACCCAATTTTCGTTGAACTAGTGGAGTTATTTTTATTAGATAGGACGCATAATTTTAGTTAGGTTGATATTAGCTTATATACTAGGGATATGTGTGTGTGTGTGTGTGTGTGTGTGTGTGTGTGTGTGTGTGTGTGTGTGTGTGTGTGTGTGGAATAATAATATGCATATAATGTGTATTTTTCTTATTTTGTAGCCTCAAACAGAGCTCATTTTTCTTATTTTGTGGAAATATGGGTGATATATTGAAGATGGTTTTTTGGGTTTAGATGGACATGAAGCTAAGAAATGAAACACTTCTATTGAAAAGTTGAAATTGAGTTTCATTTACTTAGAGGAGGAGGAATATACTTTGGTCTAGTCATGGAAACATACTAGAGATAATACTAGAAGCCTTCAATACAAGGCCATGTTCTTGAATGAGGGCTAAGAAGTAGAGTAAGTGGCGTATTCCTTTGTGGAAAACCACTACTCCTCTAAAAACGAAATTGTTACAGTGGATGGAACTATATAACAAAGTGTTGGCTTGGGTATATTCAATAAGATATCTTGACATGGAGCACATTTATCAGGTTTATATAAATTATTGAAAGCATATCTTTAAAAATTTAATTTTTTTTTGTTGGTTAGTCATTTTTTCTCTATAAAATCAATTACCTTAAAAAATAAAAATAATCACAAATTGAAATTAGGATTGTTTAATATTTGTGGAAACATTATGGCTACAAAAGTTCTTATATGTAGAATATATGAACATGGATATATGAAGTCCTACTATAGTTTTGTTCCTGCATAATTTCTGAAGTTTAGTGAATCCTTTCAACAGACTATCAAGTTTTTCTTTTTTACTCAATATTTAGCAGACTTTTGAACTATTATGTATTCCCCTAGATATTATGGAGATAAAACCTGAATAAAAAGTTCTTAGCATGGGACATGTGTTACTCCAAGAGCATTGGCATCTTCGAAAAAAACGCATGCTTCTGTTCATGTTGAGTGATTTGCATTAAGATTTTTTTTCCCCAGTCTTGGTCATTGAGCTCAATTGGATGAACGAAGGAAGGCAGTATATCATTGAGATTAGGAATATTTCTCAAGATCGATTGAATAACAAGAATTTGTGCACAAACAAGCTGCTTAGGGGAACATTGACTCATCTTGGAAAATGTGAGCAACTAAGGTTCAGAAGGATATCAAGTCCAACAACAACATCTTGTAGACATTGGCGTCGCCAAGATATTGGAAGATTCTGAGCATCGCTAATGCATGACTTCTACTGTACAGTATTTTGAATTCATTAGTCTTGTTGTGTTGGAAAACCCTATATCAAACCCTGCTAAATTTTAAATGCTTCTGATGTTGTTAAGGATTCTAACCCAACTAAATGTTAATTGCTTTTGATGTTATTAAGGTTTCCATAGTATGAAGAAACTTATCTTTTTTGAGATTTTGATTCCCAATGGAACATGGAAACCAACCATTTTGTTATTTGGAGACCTCTCCAATCCTTATGGAAATTAAAATATATTGCTTGAATGTTAGTTATAAAGATAAATTTTCCATGCTGAAATGGGATACATGTAAGTCATCTAGCTGTTATCCACTCAAATAAACCTCTTTAAAAAGTATGGATAAGGAGGGATTTAATTATCATTTCGATAATCATGAAATGAGCAAACGGAGAATTACTTTGCATTACAGAATCCACCACCATATCACCATTGTAATTGGATAAAATAACTATTTTTATGTTGGGGTTTTCTTTTCCACTATCTAACCAAGTCCTCCACATCATACAAATCCGATTAAAAACAAATCAGGAAGGCTACCTGAATCAATTTTTCCCTCATTGATATTGAATTTAGTTTTTCCTTTACATTGCAAATGACAATGCATCGTTTTGTTCCTATGTGTTAGTCACCCATACAATGGTGGCTGTGATAGTGGATATGGTTGTAGTTGTTCTCAAATAACCATAAAATATCTAGAGATCCCATATGTTAGTTATGTTTCATTGAAAACACAACATGCTTTTTCCCACTCTATATTTCATTCTAAATTGATTAATGTCTACATTCTAAATATTTGATGACTGAATAATTTTTCCTTAAATTACAGTAGAATTCTATAGCATGCCATTAATCATGAATTTTTTTATTTTTTTAAAATAATTCCCCATTTATAAGGCTATGAAATGAAATGATTTAACTTATATATAAATGTGAGGTCCTTACTGGATATATAGCTGCACAGATTAAGATATTTTATCGTCTAGCCTATTTTTAAAATCTTGGTATGCAATTTTATCACTAATCCCACATATCGAATGACCACATTAATTCTTATTTCTCTCAGGCATACATTATGTTGACTTGTGGTTTTCTTTGTTATCGTGACCAATATAGAAAAGTATTCTTGGTAAAACATTCAGATAGCAAAAAACTTATCTTAGAAGTTGTAATGGTTTGTAAATCAATTTTGCACAGATTAGCATAGATAGTAATGTTATTCACCTTACACATTTATAGTTCATAACACAGTTACAGTTGTTTATCTTGGTAAGCTTAAAAGCATAGTCAATCCAAGACCAATACACTAATCTGATTCATTGGCTTAGTATGGGCACACTAGGATGTTTGTAGCCAAAAGATCCTAGTTTACAAATAAAGCTAAAAGCAAATGCGATCAGTTTTGAGCTATTGCTATTTTGTTTTGAAAGCTACAGATTAAAGCTTTGCAGATATGCTATCATTCTCATCTATGCTATATTTTAAATAATCTAGCACCATTGTAGAATTAACTCTTAAGGTACATAGATGTTTGAAATCCATTTTCTAGTTTAGCCAAACTAAGAATTTGTTGCTTCTGTATGCCGGTTTTTTAATTATTTTTTGACTTTCTGGTTTTGCATTTCATAAGAAAAAAAATGATAAAAGTCCACACATCATTGGAGCCTATTTCGCAGACTTGAATTATGAAAATATGCTGACCAAATCTTATGGACATCTATAGCTTGGGACCACACCTGGGTTTTAGCTAAATATGGAAACCTATATATATATGATACTTGAGCCTCATTTAAGTGGTGTTATTGTGATGTTGTATTGTAAGGATCATGATACATTGCAATGATAATGTCATCAATGCTTAAAGATTATAAAGATATTAATGATATATATCAAAACTTATTTTCAAGTTATATTGATGCCTCGCCTCTATATATAATGTTCTCTTTTAGGTTCAAAATTGGTATAATAGTAAATACTAAATTCAACGTTACAATACCTAAATTCTTGTCCATTAAAGGTTTTGTTTAATTCAGATTTTACACTGCAATCATTACCCTTTTTAATTCCTGTAAAATTGCATTTTTCTGATTGTATTGTTGAATCCTATTCTTTCCTATATGCTCAGGTACAGTATTCCCCCCAGTGTCAACTATAGAAAAGGGAACAAACATTTTATGGCAAGAATTCTTTCTGAGTAGGCAAGAAAGACTCAGGGTGTTAGCAAGGGCAAGATATTGTTCCTTCATGTGCATTCAGCCAAACAGGGTTCCCTTCATCTAACAATCCAATAGTTACTACATTACAAAACATAAATGCTATGGATAATATTTTAAGTGCTACCCAAAGTCCAAAAAACCATGAAGAGTGATGTCCAAAAACTAGTTCCGAGAATGGTTTCCTAGCCATCAAAAGTTCACATTCATCGTCATAGCCTAGTATAGCTAGTAACCAGGTTTCAGCTGAAGTCACTCCAGATTATGAGGCAACAATTGAACAAACATCCCAGTTGGTTATTGATAAGAATTCGTTGTCTACAGATGCATTCAATCAAATGGATCTTGACCGACTTGCAAATGTAGAAAATGTGGACATTGGGCCATCTGAAATGAAAGAGCCTTTGGTTGTATCTGAATCAGTACTTGAAGACAAGTCAAATGATCCTGACACGACATAGGATGATGTAAGTATTATTATGCTCTATTTCAGGTTCCAAATGTCACCGATTAAAGCAATATGCTTCCATGCTGATCGCGGATGTAAATGTTGGCCTTCCAATGAGTATTTGCACACCACCATTTGTTCTCCTCTTTGAGATCTTCTTCCTTGAGGACAGAGCACACTACAACCAATGAAGGGATTTCTCTCATGCTATTGTCCTCAACACGATATAGAATATCTTTTTGCATCTCTCTTTTCCAAGTATTGTGACATAGGAGAATTGGTAACTTTCCTAATTGTTGAAAGGGTGACCTTCGTACTCCTACACAGGATTGATTATTGACATTTTATAATAAAAGATTTTTAAAAACGAGTATATTAGAAACTTTGTTTGGAGGTTATTGGATTGATTTATTTTTCCAATTTGTAATCTCAAAAGGTCTCGGAGTTTTGGCCAAATATGTTTCATACTATATCAATTTCCAATTTTGTTTAGGGTGTTGTGAAGGGCATTATGTTGGATTTCCAATGAGTAGTTGCACACCACCATTTGTTCTCCTCTTTGAGGTCTTTTTTCTTGAGGACAGATGCTTTTTCTCCTAAACAATTTTTTTCTTTATTTTCTAGAGAAAAAACGTAATTTTATTGTCTCCAACAATAGAGGTACAAAATTACATATTGTCAATATATGTTGTCTCTGATATTTAGAGAGATTGAAACAAATATGCCTTCTCGAGGTCTATCTATCAGTCCCAAAAAAGGGGGGTTTAGGTATATGCAGGGCATTACAATAAGTGCCGAGCTAATAGATATTATTCAGCAAGAGCCTTCTGTAATAAATACATAGTCAATAAAGGTCATAGCCTTCAAGCTATCCATGAGCAAGAGAAAAACAATACAAAAATCAGTCAGCCCTGATTGAAGGAGGGTGTCCCTCAATTTTTTTGAAAGGTATTTGATAAAAATGGTATTGTGTATCATTATCCACCTCTAAGATTCTTATATATCCTTGAACCAAATGTAGGCCCTCTTTGGAAAGTTAATCTTCTCCTGGGTTATTTTCCCTCTAAATATGCAGACAAGAAAAATCATCAAAATTGGAGATTATGTGTGAAACTTTAGGTAGTAACGGTTCCAAATTTGTGTTCCTACATCTCTGTGCCCCCTTGATCAAGTTAATAACTAGCATCAAGTGACTAAAAACTTGAATTGATTGACATTTTTTATTTTTAGCAAAGCCAAGAAATATTTTAAGAGAGAGGAGCTCAGCGTAATTGTTGGTTATGGAACCAAAACTCATTGCAATTTTGAATTAGTGTGAATTTGAGAGATGAAGTATTGCCCCTTTACCACATATAGCTTAGTTTTGTTGAGAAACACCATAAAAGAAGGCCCATGGAATGGCCTTATTGATCAGTACATTCTACACCATAGGGAAGGAAGGCATGTATTTTACTTGAGGATATAAAGAAAAGATGTTGATGTTGTTTATTGATACTACCTCTGAACACATGAAGATATCATTAAAGATAGCATTATTCCAGTCAATACAAATACCCCAAGAAATAATCAACAGAAGATCTTGATACTGCTTGTTCATAGGCGTTGACATCAATATCTGAAATGTGTTCTCAACTATTCCCCTTGCCAGGAAAGATTAACACCCAACAACCTAGAAACCTCTTCCCAAACCTTCCTTGAGAAGGAACAACTCAGAAATAAGTGAATACGAGATTCTAAAATGTTCTTACACATTACACACCATCCTGGTCCTTTGAAACATATGTTTTGCAGCTTGTACCAAGTTGGGGATTTGTTTTCCAATGTGCATCACATGAGCAGTCTCTATTTCACTGTACAATTCATTATCCATAATCGCTTCCACTACCAAACTGCTTTCCTGTTGAACATTTCCTCATTCAAGTGCTCCTAACCCAACTTTGGCGTATATGAGCCTGCCTGATCATGATCCCATATCAATTCATCTTCTTAGTTCGAAAGGTTTATATAGAAGTATTCAATGCATCAATATATGTGTTCCATATGTCTTCCTGGTCACCTTCTAGAATCCAGAATCAAGGCAGTGCTCGTAATCCATCCTTCGAAAAAAAAAGAGTTAGCTAGACAATCCATGATCTGGTTGAGATAGAATATGTTGACGTAATTGTAACTTCGGAATGTATTCACTTGTATTTATTATGTATTATACCCCAATGTTTATTCCGAGAAGTGTTTGTAATGTAATTGAGTCATGTCATGCCCCGATGTTCCGATCGGGATTTTCTATAATGTAAACAAGTCATGTCAAGTCATTGTGGGTAACCCTCCTATTGATCAAGGGTTAAGGGCCCTAGGGTTATTAGACTCTCCTAGCGAAGTCGACCCTAGTGAGTTATTGTCAAGTTGGGAATTAGTATAAATAGACAGTGAGTCTCTCTATTTATCACACACTCACTCACACTTAGTTGTAGCGTATAGCTAAGGAAGGAGTTGCTGGGGCTAGAAAGAAAGAGGCTGCTGCTGTCGGGAGGTCATCTTACTGTTTTGGGGTTTTACTTTGGTGCTGATTCTATCTCTGAGAAAGTTCTGGGGTTTTCTCCATTTATGGTTTCCCCGATGAAAAACACTATGTTCATTGTCTCTTGTGTTTGATTGATGTGCTTGTTATTCTCTCAGTCAAAGATCCTAATATAATGCTATCTTAAATGTTAAAAATCTAACATGGTATCAGAGCTAACCTGAGAACAAGACACTGTGCAGCTGCGGAAACTAGGGATTCCTATTTTTTGGATCTCTCTCCATAGATTTTCAGCAAAAGAAGTTTGGGCCGACTCTCCTCCCCAGGGCGCAGCTTTTTGTCGAAGCAGAATCTGATTATGAGCTTTTTTAGTTTTGGACTTGACACTATTGCCAAAAATTAGGGCTTTCCACAGAAGTGGAATTTTTGAGTCGACCCAGGATTGGATTGATATCCTCCTCAAAATTAAAGTTTATAGATCAATATCAAAGCATTTGGTTGGATAGAACTCTGGGAAAGTCAAACCCTAATATGCTCCTAAACCAACACTGGAGAAATTCAGCTCCAAATCCATATATGACATATTGACCTGGTAAGATCTAAATCTCTTGTATTTCCATTTGAGGTTCTCAGTTAAGATGTCTCATCATACCAAGCTTGATGAAAAGCTTGAGGGATCTGATAACTTCTGATCCTAGAAGTATAGGATCTCCCTGGTCCTAGAAGAAAACGATTTGGAATCCTACATCAATGAGGAGGTTCTAGTTCCAGAGGAAGATGAAGCTAAGGAATTACATAAGAAGAAGTTGGTTATGGCTAAGAGGATTATTGCTGATTTGATCAAGGATCACCTCATACCACAGGTGTCCTCCTTCAAGACACCTAAAGCTATGTTTGATGCCCTAACCAATTTGTTTGAAGGGAAGAACATAAAACGAAAGATGAATCTAAGGAACTAGTTAAAGAATGTAAAGATCTAGAATGAGGAGACCATCCAGTCATACATTACAAGGGTCTCCCAGATCAAAGAACAAATTGAAGCAGTAGATGAAGAAGTGGAGAATGCAGAAATTGTGATGAAAACATTGAATGGTCTCCCTTGGTCATGGGATTCTTTCATCCAAGGAATCTGTTCTAGGAAGAAGCTAATCAAGTTCAGTAGATTATGGGAAGAATGCTCACAAGAAGAAGCTTGAATAGCATCTTGAGAAGAAAAGATGGGAAGTTAATATCAAGCTCTCACAGTAGAGTCCAAGAAAGGAAGAAGGGAAAATCATCATCACCAAGGTAAGAATTCTCATCAGGAATATAATTTTATGAAAAAGGATCCATCCAAACTCAAATGTTATACATGTGATGAAAGATGACACTTTGCTAGAAATTGTCCCATGAATAAGAGTGGATAGAAGAAGAAGAAGAACTCCAGAAGAAGACATCATGCTAACACTGCCGAGGATAATGATCCTCCCTGAAAGAGAGTAAAACAAGAAAGTGAAGACTCTTCAAGTGATGAAGAATATGTTCTCATATCCGCTCTGATGGGAATTGTCACACATGGAAGCAAAGATTGGATTATTGAAAGTGGGGATTCCAAACAAATGACACGATTCAAGGAATACTTTGAGAAACTATCCGAACATAATTCATCCCATAAGGTGAAACTTGGGGATGACTACCAATATCCCATAAAAGGGAGTGGTGAATCCTCCTATAAGCTAGACCCTAGAAAGTCTATGAAAATGAAGGATGTCTTCTTTGCACCAGGACTAAAGAAGAATATTCTCTCCATATCGGCACTAGATGAAAAAGGCATGAGGGTTGCATTTGTAGATGGCCAAGTCCTCATGTGGCCAAGAGGAAAGACTATTGACGATGCAATAGTAATTGGATAATAAGAAGGAGGATTATACAAATCGAAGGGCCATCCAGGATAAGCTTTGGTCCATGACACAGTAGATCCAAATGAACTTTGGAATAGAAGGCTTGCACATGTGCACTACAGCGCACTACCACTTGCAAGAAAAGTGGTTGAAGGAATTCCATAAATACAATCAAAACATGAAGGAGTCTGCAAAGGATGTACGAAAGGAAATAACACAACGATGACATTACCAAGTACCAAAAGCAAAGCAAAAGGAATCTTGGAAATCATTCACTCCGATGTATGCGGTCAAATGTCATACAGTTCTTTAAGTGGGTATGTATACTATGTTTCTTTTATTGATGATTTCTCTAGAAAGACATGGATATACTTTATGAAGAACAAAGATGAAGTTTTCAGCAAATTCAAGGAATTCAAAGCCTTGATCAAGAACCACACAGTAAAGGAGATCAAGACCTTTCGATTCGATAATGGCAAAGAATTCACATCAAATGAATTCAAAGAGTTATGCAAAGATTCAAGGATTAAGAGGGATTTATCCAGTCCATATAATCCACGATAGAATGGGGTTGCAGAAAGGAAGAATAGAACTATAATGGAAGCTGCAAGAGTAATGGTTCATGATCAAGATCTTCCCATGCATCTATGGGCAGAAGCTGTCAGAACAATAGTGTATGTACAGAACCATACTCCACATAGGATACTTGAGAACAAGATACCTGAAGAAGTATTTTCCAGCAAGAAACCAGAAGTCAGCCATCTCATAATATTTGGTTGTCCAGTGTACATACACATTCCAAAAGAAAAGAGGACAACGTTAGATCCTTGAGGAAAGAAGGGTATATTTGTGGGATACTCTGAAAGCTCGAAGGCTTACATAATATAGTTCTCAAGATTCAAGAATATTGATGTCAGTAGGGATGTAACATTTGATGAAGACTCAACTTACAATAAATCCAGAGAGAGACCTATTGAAAAACATGAAGAAACAGAAGCACCCAGAACTCATGACACAACCATGAACGAAGAAACTCAAGAAGAAGATCAAGAATTTGAAGAACCTCAAGAACCTGTAGATCCACCTTAGGAGAAAAATCCTCACAAGAGGAAACCTTCTTGGGTATGAGAAGCTATCCAAGGTGCATAAAGATATGGGGCTCCAGAAGAAAATCACAGAGAAAGAAAGAGGACTAGGTCCTGCTATGGATATGTAGCTTTATTATGTGATTTAATTGATAAGGAACCTTCCAACTATGAAGAAGCGATAGAAAGAAAAGAATGGAAGGATGCCATGATCGAAGAGTATCAATTGATCATGAAGAATGATGTTTGGGATGTTGTCCCAAGACTAGAAGGAAATTTTGTTGTAATTTCAAAATGGATTTACAAGATCAAGCATGTTGCAGATGGTAGCATACAGAAATATAAAGAAAGATTCATGGCTCTTGGCTTCTCATAGAAAGAAGGAATAGATTATGAAGAAACCTTTGCACCTATAGCCAGATACACCTCCATCAAATCAGTACTTTCTTTGGCTGCAGTGATGAAATGGAAGATACACCAAATGGATGTCAAGACTGATTTCTTGAATGGTGTAGTGGAAGAGGAATTGTATGTAGAGAAGACACTTGGTTTTGAGACAAATGACAAGGAGTCTCATGTGTGTAGATTGAAGAAATCCATGTATGGTTTGAAATAGGCACCCAGGACATGGTACGGTAGAAGTGATGGCTTTCTATCTAGTTTGGGCTTTACCAAAAGTAAAGCAGGTTCCAACCTTTACTACAAGGTTGAAGATGGCAACCCAGTGATACTCCTACTGTATGTAGATGATCTGTTTGTAACAGGTGTGGATGGGTTGATTACTGATACGAAGAGGAAGCTTTCTGCTGATTTCAAAATGAAGGACTTGGGTATGATGCACTATTTTCTAGGCATGGAGGTGTGGCAGTATGCGGATGGAATCTACCTCGGACAAGGGAAGTATGCCATCGAGATGCTGAAGAGGTTCGGGATGATGGACTGCAAGGCCATGATCACACCTATGGCATCAAACTTGAATCTATTGAGTGATGATTCATCAGAAGCGGTTGATGCTACAATGTATCATCATATGATTGGGTCCTTGATGTACCTAAGGAACACGAGACCATATATTTTCTTTGCTATGAACACCTTGAGCCAATTCCTGACAGATCCGAGACATGTTCACTTGATTGCTGTAAAGAATATTCTGAGGTACCTGGGGGTACAGTTGATTATGAGCTCAAGTATGAGGTGAATTAGAAGATTAACCTGGAGGGTTATGTTGATTCAAATTGGGCAGGTAGTGCCATCGATAGGAAGATCACGTCAGGGTGTTGCTTCAGTATGGGATCAGGTGTGATCTCTTGGTTTAGCGGGAATCAATCCTTTATGGAACTAAGTACAGCTGAAGCAGACTATGTCGCAGCTTGTTCAGCTACTTATGAGGTAGTATGGTTGAGGAAGCTACTGTCTGATTTATTTGATCTCTAGTTGGATGCTACTTGCGTAGATTAAGACAACTAGAGTTGTGTGAAGTTGTCAGAGAACCCAGTGTTCCATGACAAGTCAAATCATATCAAGATCAAGTATCACTATATTAGGGATATGGTGCAGAGAGGATTAGTGAAGCTCCAGTATGTTGCGACGGATGAACAGATAGCTGATGTGTTGACAAAGCCATTGGCTAGAGTGAAGTTTGAGTACTTCAGGGAGAAGCTTGGTGTTCTCCAGATTGAGGTTCCCTCCAAAGGGAAGTGATGATTCCATGAGCCATTTTGACATGGTGAGAGGATTGGTTCCTTCCATGGTTAGATGTAAGGGCTGAGCCATTCTGTCATGATGAGAGGATTGGTTCCTTGCATGTCAGATATGAGTGTTGAGCCATTCTGATGTGACTATAGGATTGGTTCCTACATGATAAGATCTAAGCACTAAATGTCGTTCTTAGAATGGAGGCACCTAGTCAGTTACCAGGAATACTCAGTCTAGGACTGAGGGCCATTCTAATGTGACTGTAGGATTGGTTCCTACATGATCAAATATAAGTACATGGCCATTCTTATGGGACTATAGGATTGGTTCCTACATGATCATATATAATTGTAGATCCCTTTCAACATGCACATAGGATTGGTTCCTCTCATGGTCGAATGTAAGTGCAGAGCCCTTTAGACATGTATATAGGATTAGTTCCTTGCATGGTCAAATGTAAGTGCAGAGCCCTTTCAGAATGGAGGATTGGTTCCTCGCATGGTAAAATGTAAGTGCTGGGCCTTTCTGACATTGGTTGTTAAATGTGAGTGCTGGGCCTTTCTGTCAGGGTTGTGGGATGTGTTCCTACATGGTGAGATGTGAGTGTTGGGCGTGCCTTTCTGATGTCATTATAGGATCAGTTCCTATAAGATCAATTGTAAGTGTTGGGCCGGCCATTATGACTTAGGGTCAGATATAAGTCTCGGAAAATACCTACATGAAGGCTAGGTCTACAACCAACATGAAAAAGGGTTAGCTCTGTAAAACTTCCTATGACGAGAAGAATCAAGAGATAGCACCAGTGATGATGATCCAGCAGAGATGTTCCAGAACCCGAGATGATCTAGGTCAAGTGATGATCTAGATCCAGATGAAGATGACTTGAATATGATGAAGACTCGATGATGATCCAAATGATACAGAGAAGAAGACTTGTGCTGATAAATTGTGTTGAGAGAATACCTTCCTAGTTAGGAGGGAGTGTTGATGTAATTGTAACTTCAGAATGTATTCACTTGTATTTCTTATGTATTGTACCCTGATGTTTATTTCGGGAAGTGTTTGTAATGTAATCGAGTCATGTCATGCCCCGATGTTTCGATCGGGAGTTTTTATAATGTAAACAAGTCATGTGAAGTCATTGTGGGTAACCCTCCTATTGATCAATGGTTGAAGTCCCCACAGTTGCAGGGCCCTAGGGTTATTAGACTCTCCTAGTGAAGTTGGACCTAGTGAGTCACTATCAAGTCGAGAATTAGTATAAATAGAGAGTGAGTCTTTCTATATATCACACAATCACTCACACTTAGTTGTGGCACATAGCTGAGGGAGAAGAAGTTGCTAGGGCTATAAAGAAAGAGGCTACTTCTATCGGGAGATCATCTTACTGTTTTGGGGTTTTACTTTGGTGCTAATTCTATCTCTGAGGAAGTTGTAGGGTTTTCTCCATTTATGGTTTCCTCAAGGAAAAACATTGTGTTCATTGTCTCTTGTGTTTGATTGATGTGCTTGTTATTCTCTTAGTAAAAGATCCTAATATAATGCTAGCTTAAATATTAAAAATCTAACAGAATATACCATGATCATGTAATAGGTTTTGCAAATTAGTTGGTAATATGTGTTTTTCTCCATATCTTGCCCATGGATCAGAGCTAATCCTCACCTTCCTCTCATTTCCTACACACCAAGAAAGACCACCCCTATAAGATCATAGGGACTAATAACAACTTTCCAAACCACCAAAGAATTAGTGTGGCTTTTGTTTGGAGATTAAACCTAGTCTAAAATCGAGTCTGGTGCTATATATTTTTGTTCTATTACTGAATTCAATAGATTGGTTGTTTTTAACAACCTGCAAACACACTTGACAGTGAGCGCCATGGAGAAGTGGAATATGTTTTTGAGCCCCAGCCTCCCAACACCTTTAAAATCACATGGCATAACGAAATGGTCCTTGTTTCAATTCTAGAGGAAACAAAAGCAAAGACAATGGGTAAGCTCCAAGATTCTCTTTTGGGTTCCAAGAGAGAGACATCCAATATGCAAGGATGGCCTCTAGAAATGATTTTACAAGCATAAGGCACCTTGATCTATACAGCCACTCATGAATCCAAACTTGTAATCGCTTTTCTAGTTTGACTAATAACCACTAGTATTCCTTCTTTTGGAAGTTGTTTGGATTTAGTTGAAATCCCAAATATTTGATTCCAGACTCAAAGGCCATCAGAGGAAAAGAAAATTGGGTTTTTATAATGGAGAATCTCTACTTTGTTAATATTGCAGCGTGACATTAATGGCTTTCTCGCACTAATTTGCATTTCAGTTGCATAGAGAAAAAGCTCCAAAGGTTGTTTCAATTTTTCTGCATCTCAGAGGGAACCATTGCAAAAAATAAG
>LPNX010407691.1:703-12537 GCA_001517045.1 Pseudotsuga menziesii | reverse complement strand
GTATTTACATCTTTCTGTCAAGTCTATTTAGAAATGTTCCCCCAAGGTTCCAGGATGGGGGGACTTGGGAGTGGGGAACCACACATTCCGGAAGCATGGAGACCACCCCCAAATTTTAGGGAAATTTGGCGGGGGGGAAGAGGGGGATGTCGGGGTCATAAAAATTATAAAAATATTAAAAATATGAAAATATAAATCCCAACAATAACAATTCATCCCACGCAAATTAGTAAGTACTACATTCATCATTATGCAATCATGCAATGCAAATTAGAATCTAATAAATTAATAATGCAAACATGTTACACTATATGATCATATATCATATATCATATTTTATATCTGTCACTTGTGATTTTTTTGCAGTTAATTGTTATATAATATATTTCAGTTTTGACTTTTGAGTCTTGCCTTATCAGTGTTTCAGATTATGATTCAAAAAATCAATCAATGATACTGCATGCACATCAAAATGATAATTTAACTTTTAAATAGATATTGTAATAAATTTAAAATTACTAAATACTAAAGTGAGACATTAAAATACTAAATAGTAAATTAATATTGCTCAAAAATAAGAATGAGGCGAAGAGTTAGTCATCAATATAACTATAGTCTGTAACTATATAGAGTCAAAACTAAAATAGTGAAACGTAGTTGAAATAAATCAACATCAAATGAGCATCAAGGAATAAATTCCATTGACTCATCCTTGCATCCATTAAATTGTTTATTTTTCTTTCATTAATTTTTTAATTAATATTCATTTCATTTATTTTTTTTAGTTTATGTTGAAAATTGAAAAAATTGTGGGGGATGTCTAGGAGGTTCGGAATTTTGTGGGGGGACATCCAGGAGGTTCAGAATTTTATGGGGGGACATCTAGGAGGTTCATAGTTTATTGGGGGTATATTAGGAAGCCCCCCCCCCCCCCCCCCCCCCCCCCCCCCCCCCCACGCCTCCACAAAGTTTCTCCATGAAGATACGAGGCTTGCAACAGAGTAAAATGTTTCTCCTTGTGTTTTGCTGAGATTTTTCCAAAGAGAAATGTAGATAAACATTTCTCCTAGATTTCCCTCATTCCAAGGGTGCATCCCCATGAAACATTGCTATTTAGGCTATTATGCATGTGCATATTTTCAAATAACCATGTGCTTTATAATATTGAACAAAATGCTATACTGAAACTACCCTCAGTGCTATGCAAATTTGAACCAAAAAGGATGTGCCAATCATATGGCATCCTTTAGCTCCCATGTATTCCCTTAAGAACTGTAGTGATTCCTATGCACCTTTATCTGTCCAATGGCACAATCTAGAACTTTTCCAAGTCCTTGTTTGCATGTAACGACACAGACCACGAGATCTTTTTCTAGTCTTGCATAATCCTTCTCCTCAGCTTGGAACATTTATAGTGTCTTTGGAAACCAGCAATACCTATGCTCAAGCCCCAAGAAATGAGTCAATTCCCATGTCAGTATTCACAAGATTTTCCAAAATCATAGATGAATCACATGCATATGTAAATTGACATAAAATCAACAAAACGTTGTCAAGTAAACGAAATACTCATCTACATAAGTAGCTTCTTTTTGCTCCACACGTATCCGACATAGATTTATAAAACCATGGCACTCACAACCCTACCTCCACCCCACACCTGGGTGTGCATTAAAGGGTATCCAAATTTATGCAAGCCTTGAATCACCTGAAAATACCTCTCAATCGAGGTCTGACAGCTCTATTCCTTAGCCCAACACCTCTTCCGGTGCTTCAATAACAGTTATGTTCAAGAGCCTGCACCTCCTCTAATTGCTTATCAAGTTCATGTTCTTCCTTTCTTAACACCACAATGAATTTAATTCATATGTTAGATTCATTCCTATAGGATTCAATCTATAACAAGATTTTCAAAACCATGGCATCATCATATGCTCATATATATTTAAAAAAAAATCAATAACAATTTTTTTTTGATAAGTAAACCAAATACTTATCTATATAACATATCTCAACCAAGATTTGGTAGCCGTACTATAGAGCCCAACACCTCTCTGGGTGCTTAATGGAATATTTTCTTAAGGCTCAACACTTCCTCCCAATGCTTATCAATGCTCCGGCATTATCTGTGTAGCATCTCTCAACTAAGTTTGGGTAGATCTGCTCCAGATCCTAACACCTATTTGGGTGCATAATGGAAGTTGCGGCTTAAGATCCTAGAACCTCCTCGAGTGCTCGCCAAGCTCAGGCACTTCCTTTCCAGGATCCATAATAGATTAATTCACATGTCAGATTCATTTTCGAAGGATTAATTTCTTAACAAGATTTTCAAAGTCTAAGTTGAATCATTATGTACATGTGTAATTGCACAAAATCAACCAAGATTTTCCAAGTAATCCAATAGTTATCTGTATAGCATCTCTCAACTGAGATCCGATTAACCCCTCTTTAGAGCCCAACACCTCCTTGGGTGCTTAATGAAAGGTCTAGCTTAAGGGCCCAACACCTCCGCCAAGTGCTTACCAATGCTCAGGCACTTACTTTCCAAACATCGTAATACATAGGGGTTATTCTCTTCACAGATCCCCCACTCTCGTGACATTCCCCTTACGATTTGAATGTGTGAGGAAAGAAGTCTAACCTTATGTATTACACCCTGGGCATCCCCAATGATGCATACAAGTTCCTATGTGGAAGGGGGGAAGATATGTACTCTCGTACATCCTTCTAGACGAGTCATCTTTGACAAACGCATCTGCCCGAGAGCTATGTACTCAAGGGGTGGACCACCATCATCTCACCTATGCTACATACAAGCATGTCGTTTATATCAGATGTCATTATAGAAATAATTGCAATTATAGTTTTTTTAAATTATCCCAAGCACATCCCTCCAAGAAGCTATGTATCCATGTACATCCTTCCGAGGGGCCATGTACGTCTAGTACATATTTTCATCATCTCACCTGCATTACATATAAGCATCTAGTTTATATGATATGTCATCATAAAAATTTAATCATAGACTTTCAAATCTATTTCATGTCTGGATAAATTTCAAATTATCAAATGATCAATAACATTGATAGTCAAATAAAAATTTGAATTCACAATTGCGCTTCCCATAGAAAAATCAGATTTTTGCAACCATGAGATCATCCTCATATTGTTTGCCTTTTGCAAGTGGGGAGTACTCATCCCTGACTTACACATGCTTCCCAAAACCTAGAAATTCACATACAACATGTCATCTTGACACCAATTTCGATGAGCCAAAAAATTAATGATATTTAATTAACAATCATCAGCAAAATTTAAAATGTGAATTTCAAAATCTATTATGTTCAAAAGTTAGATTTCAGTCATGAGATCCTTCTCATAGCACATGGCAGTTTCCTACCTTGGTTTCAGTAGGTACAACCAGACTGCTCTATTCAGGTCATTCTACCTGCAGTCTTCAGGAAGGGCCATTTCCTCATGGAACCACAAGTTTACCCATAGGATTCCTCAACCCATACAAAGACTTAACTTTTCCTACAAAATATTCTTCACTGAACCTCCTGTAGTATCCTGCAAGTCTCAAAAATGATTTTACATCTATTAATTCTTGGAGAACGCCAACTTCTCATTGCCTCAATCTTTTCAAGGTCTACAGATATCCCTTTATCTGAGATAATGTGACCTAAATAATTAATTCCATCTTTGTAGAAGTCATAGTTGCTCAGCTGATGCTTCTTGAGAAATTTCAAGGTCAACCTCAATTGTTTCACATGTTTTTCCTCATCCTTTGAATAGGTAGGAATGTCATCAAGGAAAACAAGAACATACTTACCCAAGCACCTGCTCAAAACATTATTCGTGAGGCATATAAACAGAGTTGGTTCATTTGTGAAACCAAATGGTACCACTACCAACTCATAAGATCCATATCTTTCTCTAAAGGTTGTCCTATGAAAATATTAATCCTTGATACTTACTTGATGGTAATCAAATCCCAATTCAATATTGGAAAATACCTTTGCTCCTCTCATTTGATCAAAGAGTTCATCAATTCTAGGAAAAGGAAATTTGTCCTTCACAGTGACCTTGCTTAACTATCTATAATCAATACACAACAAGAGTGTATCATCTTTCTCCTTCTCAAACCAAAATGGTGCTCCCCACGGGGACACACTTGGCTTGATATGCTTCTTTTCCCACAACTATTGCAGTTGCATTTTTAGCTCTAGGATTTTTGGTATGCTCATCCTACAAGGTTTTTGGGGCACAAGTGTTGCTCCAGGAACAATATCAAAGGTAATATTAATGTCCTTCTTTGGAGGAGTCCCTAGAATTTCATCAAGAAAAACATTCTTGAATTTCTTTAGCATATGATATCCCTCCAACCTAGGAGTATCATATTCTGCTGCCTCCAAAACATGAGGTTCATACCCTCTGCAACCATTCCCATAGAACTTATTCAGCTGCATTGCTTAGGACTTCCCTCTAGATATCACTTCTGGAAATCCTTTCATAACCCGTAGGTTTCCTCCGTCATCAAAGAACTCAAAAGTCTTGTTGTAACAATCAAGCTTTGCTCTATGTGCTTCTAACCAATCCATTACAATGAGGATATCATATGATCCAAGTGGAAGATGATTCATATATGCATAGGTGACTAACCCATCCTTGACCAATGGAGATTTAATTACCACCTCACTGACCTTCTTCTTGATTCTAGTGGCTAGTTGGACTAACCATGATCTTCTATGTTTTTACTTCTTCAAGGTGCACATCTTAACAAGTCAAGGAGTGATATAGTTGTGAGTCTATCCAGGGTCAATCATAACATAAACAGTATGTTCAATGATCTCACCCTCAGCTTCCACCAAAATTGAGTTAGGACCTTCCCGGTGGTCTTATAACACTGCACAAATTTTAGGAGTGATCCTAGCTTGCTGACTCACAGTTTAATCCTCTTTGGTGCTAGCGACTTGACCCTCATTCTTATTCTCAAGTGGACAATTCCTGCATAGATGGGGTCCTTCACATCCTCGACATTTGAGTGGTTCCTTTAGCTTTCCTCTCATCACTTCAGTCGTCTCAATCATAATTGGTGATATCTGCCTTTGCTGCTTTAGGAGGTGAGAAGTTTTAAAACCTTTCTTCCTTGGGTTAAGCTTCTCATTCCTTTGATGGGAGTTTCTCCTACTCCATTCTATCTTTGTTAATGGAAACCCATAGTTTATCTACTTTTGGAGATCTACCAAACTCTGTAGCATGGTTGTATTCAACTAGTTTTTCTCTACCAAAGACTTGATAAACCTTTTATGTTCTTTTTTGTAATCCAACAACTCTGCGCTTAGGATTCTTATAGTAGTAGCAGCGTCTGGGGAACTCTCGCGTTCCCACTTCCCAATAGCTTCAGTTATATGAACTTGGACATTGTAATATGGCCTTACATGCCCTTCCCCATGTGGAAAAATCCAACGCAAATGGGGTCCTCGACATCTCTAGCATTGGAGTGGCTTTCTGCCCTCTTCTGGGTCTCTTGGATTTTCCCCCATAACATCTTTCCCATGTCCACAAGGATCCTGTGCATCATACATGTTGTTAATATTCTTGGCATTGATATTCTTTTACCCTCTTGGTTGGACGAAGATCAACTTTTCAATCTCCACTATGACTCTGGGTGTTCTTTTCCATTTTTGCACAATCTGGTGCACACACGTGCTACCATTTTTCATCTTTTGGGCCCCTTTGAGGCCCAAAGATGCAACATGAGATTTGTTAACTGTTCAAATTGGCCCATTTAGGCCCTAGTGCTACAACCAACAGCTCTTATACCATATTGTCACGTCCCCTCATATCCTCCAGAGAGGGAGCACGGTCATTACCGCTATCTAACTGATGCAGGAGCATCCAGCTCGAAGTTCAATCTATTCAACACTGTGTAAATTATCTAACTTCCCAATAGTAGAGAAATTGATCCTGTCAGTGATCCATTCGATGATCTATGGAAAAAATTCTTAGAGGATCTCAAACATTGAAGAAAGATCGCGACAGAAATTTACGGTCACAATCAGTTCCCCATTTGGAAACATATCAATAGTTGAGAATCAACCCTAAAGAATCAATGGTGTGGAAGCTTCAGTCTGTGGAATTGGGGAAATATGGAAACTGTGATCTCGCATATCACATCCCACATCCCACATGTGGAATAGACCATTGTGGAAAGGAGAGTTGCAGAAGGAGATCTGCAAGGAAATTGCGATCCCGCA
This sequence comes from Pseudotsuga menziesii, assembly GCA_001517045.1. Classification (NCBI taxonomy): domain Eukaryota; kingdom Viridiplantae; phylum Streptophyta; class Pinopsida; order Pinales; family Pinaceae; genus Pseudotsuga; species Pseudotsuga menziesii. The sequence goes on along the minus strand of LPNX010407691.1, from coordinate 6,277 downwards.
TCCCACATACTGCATGCAGAAAGGAGAGTTGCGGAAGGAGATTTGTCAAAAAATAGATTGCAGAAGGACGTTTCCACATTGCACAAGTTACAAAAAGAAAGATTTCTGACAAGAAATTCAACCTGTTTACAGAAGTCTTGGATAGATTTGGCCATTCAGGCCATCACCAATCTGGGAAATCTAATCCCTCCTTAAACATAAACCATAAAAATGCATTGAACATAAAAACGTTTACAGATTCCTAAAGAAATATATAGCAGAAGAAATACACAGCCATTCAACATATTTATGTTGTTCATAAATCATAAAACAAGCAACATTCCTCGTGTTCAAGCATTCCACATGTTCATGAATAATTTACAAATAAAATACATTATAGGGGTTAAATGCACAAGAATATTTATCTTAAGAAGAAGCTTTCCTGCAACAAGCTATGTCGTTGCAATGTTCAACCCAACCATAGTCTAGTGTGCTCCTTAATCTCTCAGCATCACTGCCACCCCCAAGCTGGGCATGATTTCCAAAAGGAACTATGGGACATAGACTCACACACAACAAGGTTATACACCCATATTCAATCCAACAATAATATTTGAACATAGTCAGCCCAATAACAGATGGGTTCTTGGAATTACTTAGCCAAGCCAACACAAAAATGCACTACACAACAAAAGACAAGTTCTTGGTATGGGAAAAACATCCTCGAAACCAAAAATCGAATATGGATAATGTGGAAAACAACCCAAGTGACCCAAATCATTATGAAAACTTTGGATGTCCTTCCAAAGGAAAAAACAACCTCCGTTCAAACACAAATCGTTCATACCAAGCAAAGAATTCCTACACAACAATTACAAGTTTTGGGATTGAAGGAAAACATCACAGAAGACAAAACAACAATGGAAATCGGGGAACAAGAACCCTATGACCAAAATCGACTTCACAGACATTCAATAGCTTCACGTGGGTTAAGGAGGCTCAACAACCACTCTGAAATCGTGGTTCCCTCTTCAATATATTGGGCATTGCCAAAACGATTCTCCTGCCATGGGATAATGAAACAAATACAAAATCATGCTGGCGAAAAAAAAAAGATGGAGGACTGAGAAGAAGACCAATCAGCTGCATGAGAGTGCTCCCTTGAATGAAGGATTGATAATAAAAAATGTCCTATGGCTCCCCAAAACAAGAGGGAAGATGAAACATGAATGCATGAGGGAACGGGAATACATTTTTGGGTGTTTTATTATGACACATGGCTTTTCCCCAATGGTTCAAGGTTTGAATAATTCCCCCTCCCTATTCCTTGTGAAATAACTCCCCCATCTCTTTAACGTTGCGACGCATAGCTAGTTGTGGTATTTTTATTAGTTTGCATTTTACATGATATTCAGAAAAATATATATTATGCTTGACTTAGAACCATAAACCGTAGGCATAAACCTTGATCACCTATACAAAAAACATCAATCAATGGTAGGGCCTTGGCCTTAAGCTCCTTTCCATGATTCCATACACTATTTACATCATGTACAATTCAATACCATAGGGTCAAAACCGAAGTGTTACACCCTTAAGAGACCATGTGTGTTTGTTTGAGGTGTTGTTCTTGGCTCTATATGTCTATAGGATTCCTTTAGGACCTAAGGACTAGGTTTCCTCCCTCGACCATGTCTACGGATATGTTTCTAGTGCTAAGAGAATTCTAATGCACTGCATATTCTCTCTTATATACAAATTACCACATACGAAGGTCCTATGTGCAGGTTTGATTCCTTTTTCATGGACCTCAAGCCTTAAAAGCTACCTTTAGGGAATAATTCTTCAGTTTAATCCCCCAATCATGGTCAAGGGAACATGACCCATAATTAGTTCTTAAAGCCTCCTAATGGTGTCCATATTACAACACAAAGAAAAATTATGCTCTTGGGAGGTTAGCCATCGTTTTAACTTTGAGATGTTGTTGACGATGCTAAAATATTACTATAGGTCCTAAGTATTGATGATGAAAACTATTGTTTTTATTCATTTCTCTAGCCATGCACCAAAACCATTTTTTGTGGTTCTCCGTAACAAGTGCACATTTTGCTTCTCTAAACGTGTGCATGCTTTTCTTCTCCAAAATGTGTGCATGTTTTTCTTCTCCATAATGCATGTGTGTTTTCATTCTCCATTACGCGTAGGCGTTTTATAATTATAAAACATGTGTGCATTTTTCTTGGCCTAACCTACGTGTCATACGACATGCCGGGATTGAGCTTAACCAAACCAAGCATTACATAACACGAGCGCTTTGTGTTTTTATGTACCGTGAGCGTGTTTACTAAAAGTAGGACTGCATCTTAAAAGTCCCTCATCTTCTTGCACACACCCAAAGGTTCATAATTGATAGCTTGAACTCTTCGTGGGAGTAAGGGATCCTCACCAGGATGTGAAAAGAGTGTGGAAGATAGCTTTAGGACTGAGGGTAGATGCCGCTATCAGATCATGGGTGGAGGAATAGGCGGCTACAGTAGGTCGTCGATTTGAAAGCAAAAGGAAAGGAGGTCACTAGAGTGGAATAGAGCATCCGCAATGAGGAAGCCATAGATATGAGGAGGATAAGGTAATGAATAGTAGCACGCTACGAAGAGAAGGATATGTGAAGGTTTGGAAGGGAGGATCGGTGAGAAGAAAAAAGGGAATGTTGCTATAGAAACAAATGTGGAGAGTGAACCGAGTAAATTTTAGGCATGTCGTAAGGTTTTCGCTCGGGATGGATAGAGATGGCAAGGATGGGAAACATTGTGTACCGTGAGGAAAAGAGAGGGGGATAAAAGGTCGCACAGGGAAGGATATAGTCGCAACAGGTCATGAGCTAGAAGAAGGCGGCGAGGTTTGGAAGAGGTGCACATTTTGTAAATGTCTCAAGAAAAAGGGGGTTGCGCGACTCCAAACAAACCAGCGAGGGTGGAGAGAAAGGTTCTCTGAAGGTATGGGAGGAAACAACGAATGTAATGGGAGAAGGTGTCATGAAGAGAGGGGAAGAAATAGGGTTAGTTCTACTAGAAGAGAAGGTGTGAAGGAGGCTAGCGAGTTTTTAAGTGATGGTAGAGGAAAAACTATCTAACCCTAACCTAAAGCTATCCTAGCAAAAACTAACCTTAAAAATATTGTAAAACTAGCATATACTAACCTAAGACTAACCTTAGACTAGGTTTTGCAATAGAAAAATGTGTAAGGACCTAGGGAAACCCTAGCACAATCCTTACCCAACCTAGGGATTCTTAGGAAGATGGCTATCCCAGTAAGGAAGCATCCTAGGTTAAGCAACTAGCCTAGAAAAACTAAGTTAAAACCCTATGGAACGCTCCCACAGAGACGTGTCGTCATTTGCTAAGGTGACAAGAGGAAGGTAAAGACCTATCCTAGTGAAAAGCAGAGCTCTAAGGCCACCAATAGGACTCATACATGAACATCCACCAACATGCAACACAAAATGTAAGTATGATCTCCTTGTGGTTGTGTTCATCCAACAAATCGAAGCATCACTAAAAGCAAAGATTCACCAAATATTACTAGAAAAATAGCTTCCATTAACCATAAAACTTCCAAGCATCCCATGCATCGAGAGGAACCCAAAGAAGGGTAAAACAAGTGCATAGTGATTTATCCCATAAGTTCTGATTTACAAATGAACATGAGGATATATATTTATATGATCTCACACTCACTTTTTAAAATAAAATCGAGAACGACATTAAATGTCAACTTAAAGTTAAACTAAATTAATAATAAAATATAGTCTAAGGTAGGCTTAAGCTAGGCTAGTTGGGGTATTTACATCCCCAGGTGCCAAAACACTCTCAAATAACCGAATTACTTGGAACAAAAGGTCGAAGTGAGCTTGAGGGAGGGCGTAATGCCTCATCTAACCCATATTATGCTGTAAAATCCCTCAATGCCCTTCTCAAAGCACACAAACGACCTAGCATGGAGGATGTCCTCCTATGAAGAAAGAAGGCCATGGAGAGAAAGGACCCACTCACTCAAGGGCCAAGAGGGTGTACAACGTGGCTGTGACTGAAGACGAGTGTCTCGTAGCTGAGGCGAAGGCCACCAGAGCGTGCAAGAAGGATATGGATCCATGAGACCGAGTGGTCAACGTTGAAGGGACCTCGACATTAACCCTGAGGTTAAAAACCTCTATAGAGGGAAGTCAATAGTGCCATTAAACCATAGTATCCATAAAGGGGGACCAAAGGGTCCATCGGTGACCTCCATCGCTCAATAAAACCCCTATTGGTCAAAAAAATGGCCCTATCTCCTTGGGGTACACCTGAAGGTGTGATGGGTGCAAGTGCAACGTAACAGACATCTTATGCTTAGAGTTTTGAAAACAAGTATAAAAATGTCTTAGTTTATTTTACTTTTATTTTTAAATATAAAAATTATTTCCGAAAATAGTATAGTTTAGTTATATTTTATCCTTAAACATTAATGATTATGGTGGTCATTAACTAGTGTTAAAACCAACTTTTAAAAATTTATAAAGGTCATTATTGTAATGAATATTTTGAAATTGAGATTTAATGTGTGTACCTAGGAAAATTTAAGAGGAATTGTTTTTCATTCACAAGCTTTTAAAGGTCAGCAAAAATAACAAATTGTATCTACCCAAGACATTTTAGGAAATGTTCAATGTTGATTTTCTTCTTTACACTAGTTAAAATAGAGAGATATTGGTGATCTTCAATATTGGGGTTAATCACTGCCTTATAGTTTCTTAATTTTCCCTTAGTTTCTTCTTAAACTTAGATGTAATAATATTTTTTATGTTATTGCTATTTTACAAAGTCATGTCTTCCTTGATACCCTAATGATTTTTCCAAGATTCGACATCCTTATGTCAACCCCACTTGAGTTACAAATGGTTTATATTAGAATTCAAAGAAATCTTAGGAGTCCTCTTGTCATCCATGTTAATTACCTTGTGCATATACATTAGTTACCTAGCCATAGTCATGCTCTCAATGGGTGGTAGATGTGTCTCTACTAGGAGGATAGGATAGGGTGTATAGATTTTAATTGTAAGATTATAGGTTCTAAGACATTTGTGGATTTTCTCAATCCTATTTCAATATTTTCTCAATCCTATTTCAATCCTATTTCAATATTTTGTAGATATGGGCATTTTTCATGTTCAATCTATCCAATTCCAAATGCAATTAAATTGCAATAAAAAATTTCACGGCAGTTGTAAACAAATATCGAATGTTCAAAGCATATCGAATTATTCAGAACTTATGCATTATGCATGCTGGCACATATATATATATATATCTTCGAAAGGCAAATTCAAAGCAAAGAGTTCATCAGGGATTTAATTCCAAGTAATGTAACTCGAATTTGATATATTAATATTTTAAGATATTGAGTGGTAAAAATCATTAAACTACAATCCATATTCCATAAGTTAATTTGTTTAACCAAAAAAAGATAAATTAACAAAAATGATATATTAATATTTTAAGATATTGAGTGGTAAAAATCATTAAACTACAATCCATATTCCATAAGTTAATTTGTTTAACA
>LPNX010407655.1:27959-40265 GCA_001517045.1 Pseudotsuga menziesii | reverse complement strand
ATATCATTTCTTATATTTTCACAACATTTTCATGATAGTGAAGATGATGCTTTGATGCTATATCAATCCCTACAGGCATGTTATGGTAAGGGAAAAACCAATATATCAATGCACCAGATCCCTCCCACTCTTAAATATTTTAGCACGCAGGCATCACTGCAAATTTTAAACTACATCCATTTATAGATTTTATGAATCCCTCTCCTTTAATCTATAAATTATATCGCTTACATCCATTAATCACTATTTCTTTGCAGACTCTGTGATCACTGCAAATGGATCCCTCTATCTATTTACGCTCTATTCCATGTTCCGTATATATATATGGATGAGGGATGGATAGTATTTCCAGTTTTGGGCCAAGCATATCTGTTTGTCTCCTCCTATAGTACATGTGTCGTCATTTCTCTCTCAGTAGGATAGCTATGAACAAGATTTGAGGATATTTTTCATTGTCTGATATCATAGACTCACCATCTAATTTAAACATACAAGGAAATAAGGCCCACCTGAAAAATATTGTTGAGGAAATTGTATGCTTGAACACATCTAAGAGGCTTTAAAGTGGGTTGACAAATGGTTGTCCTGTCACTATCTAGGGAGCAATAGAGGTTGGTATATTCCTTTTAATCCCATTTAGCTGTGGAAATTCTAGGACCAATGCACCTCTAAAATTGCATGCTTTCAAGCTAGAAGAACGAGAAAGAAATGGTTTTTTAGATGGCAGATTCATGGTACTTTTACATAGGGAATAACTAAACTACAAGACTTTGGTAAATATAAAGGGCCTCCTAGATTCTAAATTTAACTCAACTTAACTTGAAATAAAATATCAATAAGTGGATGCTAGATCCACTTTTCTCTCCAATAACCAATAATAAAAGTAAAACACATTTAGTAGCTTCTAGATCCATGCTTCATGGGCCACTAAAAGCCTCCTCAAAACTAGATTCTCCTCGTTAAAGCGAGAAAATTGCATACAATAGGGTTTGAATGCTTTCTTGCCACCACTTGTCACTTTACAATTTACGTTGTTCCCTTGAGTCATGGTATTTGATCTTATCTTTGGAAAGAAAATGCCATTGAGTTGTGAAGGGATTTCCTCCTCTTTTCTTTGTAAATCATGCCAATAATCGATTAGATGATTTATCATGCCTCCAAATATGCGAGACATACCTTGAACCATGTGAAATATCTCATGATATCCCTCCAAATGTACTCTTGAGTGGGATGTCCTTCTGTGATGGGATAGATCCATGCTTCCTCCAAAAATAACTATATTAAAATATAGAGAGAGGCCCCTTCAAGTTAGATTATCCTCATAATAGGTCTTATTAGCCTTGGGGCATGTGCTAGCTGCCAATTATCTTTTCTTAGTCTAGGGAGTTCCACATATAAAGCATCTACACCTTGACATTTCATTTTTCACCATGATACAAGCATTGGAGGCTTCCCTAAATGGAGAGTTCTTCATTGATGCATGTGCTTCTTAGCTATTGCATAAAACCTTCTGAATGGTCTGAGACAATGGTTTCCTAAAGGATGGGCATTTCTTCTTAGCTTGATGGGTTCCTATCTCCTCTCAACTGACCCAAATGACCTTTGCAACAGAAATACAAGTGGTGTTAATATTTGATATCAAATAGTTGGAGATATTCCTTGCAAACTGCATGGAGTGATTCCTTAAATGTGTCGTCATTAGATCTTGAATGCCCCTCCATTATCTAATAGTGCTACTTGGTTATGCCTTTTCATTATGAAATATCTTAGAGACTTCTTTTTGGCATATTAGGTCATCAACCAAAGTATCTCACCATGAAAGTATGCACATAACTATTGAAACAAGGAAAATGATTCTAGATTAAGTCCCTTTTCTTCACCTTATCTCCATAGAAAAAGCGTCGTATTCTCCAAGGTAGCATTCCCATAAATCCACAATCAATATTGAATGATGTTGGTTTATGTTCTCTGCAAGATTTTGTTGTGTTGGTTGATATATCAAAAGATAGAGCTCCTAATATAATATGTGGTTTTTAACAGTTCCTTCAGGTATTGCATCCCTAATGATTGCATCTCATATAATACTGCCCTTGCCAAACTATGAAATTCTTGAACTTACTCTCGCTCTCCAACCAAGTAATTTGGAGGTAAATAGGATGATCACTTTGGTCAATGATGCTCTTATACATCACATGAAAATACCTGCTTCCGTAAACACTATAATAGTTATACGCAGTCAATTATGGCTCGACCTTATGATCAACTAAACAGAAATCCATATTTTGTAGTGCAGCATGGATTAGATCATTGGGTTCTTCCATTGAATTGTAGATTGTTAGGAAGGTCCCATATATGAATAGTTTCCAAACTTTGATTTTTCCTTCTTTGTTGCATCATATCTTTTCCATAGTTCTATAATATATGCATGAGATAATTTTATTTATTCTTAAATATGTTTGCAACTTTACACATGCGACAACGACATGACTAATCACCCTTAGGTAGAGCATTTTTTTGGGGGAACTAAACAAGCAACATGCATTGATTTCCCATAACTAGATAATCATGCATATATCACAGATTGGATACTCCTCGTTAGATTGAGGTCACATAAGGATCTAATGGAAACAAGGTCATGAGGCCTAGTTTGGTTAGAATCCATCATATTATGTAGCATTTGACAATGTATGTAGGAACACTAGATTATTTTGTGGAATAATCTATGAATCTAGAGCAGTTTGTGCAAAAGAACCTTGTCCCCATCTTTTACAGATTGCAACCCCTCTGCTCCAATGACCCTCCTCCAAGAAAGTTTTTAGCATCATGTACACCCATGACCAGACCAGCATGGCCGCCCTGAGGCTTAGAAAATCTGCTTGCAACTTGTCTTCAACAGATCTATCAGCCAACTCTTCCAACTGATGCATCCCTGACAATATGATTTCAGGATGAGTGTGCCCTACCAAGATCCCAATTCACAAATGTACCCAAGTGCCCTAAGGCATTCTTCAAAAGTGCATATTTCTATGGGCTGATTTCAGCATCCATGCATTTATGTGTCTGTACAAATTCTTTTAGAGCCCAAACTCATGTCCATCTATCCACGGTTTTTTGTGGTGCACAATTTTAAGGCACAATTTATTTTTTCTCTGCATGTGAAAGCAGTGATTTTGGCATTGTGTATGTCTCCTATCTGAGCATGTATCCTTGAGGGCAGGTTTTTTCCACTACAGTACAATTTTCAGAAAAACTCTTTGGTTGCTACAACTCAATTTTCAGATAAATTCCTTGGCTGCTAAGTGCACTACAAATTTGGGCATGTAGCGAGCCTCAGAGATATTTTAGAAGCATGAGTGTATTTTTCCCTGCAACAATTCAAATCAGTGTGTATTTTTTATAGTCCTTTGTGAGTGTTTCCCACTTCATGCCATGTATGTGGCTTTTTCCCTATCATGATAACATGAAAATCAAACACCTAAAGAAAACCAAGATTACTAGATATTTGAGTTTTTAAACAACAAGATGCTAATACGACTTGATTGAGGCATATATGATTAGCTAATTGTCTTTCATGGTGATGGGGAGCCAGACATCGTAGTTCTTAATGCACAATAAGTATGGAGCTTCATGCCACTAGAAATCTGAAAATATTATCTAAATTCCATTTTGAGGACATAATTTGAAATTGTCCTGAATTAAGCATTTTTAGAACACATAAATTTAAGAAACAATATATTGAGGAAATATGATTTTGATTTTGAGTGTACTATGGATTTAATGTTATTGAATTGATGGTTTCTTCTTCATACTGCTAGACAAACTATTGGGTTTCTCTATCAAAACAGTATCATCAGTATTGTACTACAATATTCACATGGTCAAATTGCTGCAGGGTTTGATTGACATCCAAAAAAAGAAAGTTGGATGATAGGAACTCTGGTTTTCAATGTGCAATATAGATTTTTTTTTTCCATTGCATCTTATGACAATAGAGACTCAAGAGTCATACATCATTGAGTCAAGCAATGGCTATACAAACTTCTCCCCTCCCAACATAGGGAATGAAACCCATAATATCTTCCTTGGCTTCAATTTGAAGGGTCTAACTTTTCTAGAATTGAGAATTCTGGTTGAAATATGTGCTGGCAATTCTGATCTAAAATCTATGTTCTTACTCAAATCAAAGGGATAGCGTCCTGATTAAAAGTTTCACATTGCCTTTTCCATAAAAAGAGATGCTTATCAATCTGATGGATTTCAAACAGTTTCCCTGAACTGTCTGGCCATCTATCGTCCCCCAAAAATGAGCCTTTCCAATTGGGGCCAATTGTAATCTAGTTTATTGTTATGGGATTTATGGTTACCTCTTCAGACTTGACAAAATTTCTAAGTTTCCATGAAAATGGAATGATCAGTTTTTCACTACACTATTTACATGCACAAATGGGATGTGTGGGGTTTGACTGATATCCAAACAAAGAGAGCCGGCGGGAACTCTGGTTTTCAATGTGCAGTCTATATGTATTTTTAAAATTCATCTTATGACAATAGAGAATCAAGAATCATAAATCATTAAGCCAAGATATAGTTACTCAGGCCACCCCCCCTAAAAGAGGGAATGAGAGCCAGCATATCTACCTTGGCTCCAATTTGAAGAGTTGCTCTTTTACTAAAATTGCCAATTCTGGTTGAAATATGTGCTGGAAATTCTGATCTAAAAGCTTTGATCTCACCCAAATGAAAGGGTAGCATCCCCTTTAAAAGTTGCACAATGTCTTTTCATGAGTTTGGTGCAGAGAACTAGGGATAAGTGAGAAGAAACATCAGCTTTAATTCATGACAGAGTGTCTATCTCCTGTCTCATTAGTCATAAAATAGTAGCAAGATTATAAATTTATATTTATACTGCACATGACCTTACAGAGGTTTAATATGATTATACTCTCTTGGTTTTTCAGAACTGTTAGCTTTGGTTTTTTTGTTAGTTTTACAAAAAGAATTGAATGCAATAAACTATGGTTCACCAATCTCATCAAGAACCCTATGTTGGATGAATGGTTAACAGAGCCATTAAAACAATATCATTTCAAAAATTGCAATCCAAGGATGATGGTAGACTTTAGGAATTTTAAGACTTATGTTTCGAGGTAGGCAACCTCATGTCCATTGCATTTTTCCCATGTAGGAATTTCATCAGACCAACAGTCCTTCTTTTTGAGACAATACTTAAGATGACAATCATTATAATTACATAACTACAACCTTTTTTTTCTTACAAAAGAAAAAAAACCTTCAAAATCTTGTTATGATCAAGTAAATGAGTAATCTACCAATTTAACTGCATTTTTCAAATGAGAGAGACTAAAAACACCTATAAATATGAACCAATAACTGTAATAACTAAAAATAAATGTAATAACTAAAAACACCTATAAATATGAACCAAATCATCAAATTTTCAATAAAATAATTATTATTTTTATTCATTGGGCGTACCTGGGATTCATATTAATATTCAAATTTGCTGCTATGGCAAGGACTTCTTCTTGAAACAATCATGAAGATGAACTTTCTAGCAAAGTGCTTGCACGTGAAGGGTTGATCTTCCCATAAAATTCCAATGCCAATTAACGTGAAGGGTAGAATTTTTTATTCATTGAGGATTTAAATATGTCCCAAGTCACAGCCTACATAGAACCAATATTTATCTTGCACTCACATAAATCCTCCTATCACAGCAAAGCTTTCCTAGGATTGCATAGTTTTTCAAATACAACTTTGTCATCATCTGTAAATTGTTGCACTTTGAAAAAGGAGGATCTAACTTCCTTGGGAAATTATCAAGTCCAAGGCCTCCACCTAACCGGTCGTAGAGTGAAATTTTCACTTTGGGTTTCACTTTGAAAGAGGAACCTAGATTTAGCATCGAGCCTCCTTGAGAAGTAATTCATTTCTTGCCTAGATTGCTATCAAACAATTGCTATTGAATAGTAGCCTATCATGTTGTTATAGAAGTTGTTAAATTCTACCTCAGATGGGCTATATTCATTAATTGACCATCCACAGGCCCAAATTTTGAGTTTAGAGTAGCAACTTTGGCTTCAACCATTCCAACACAACTCTGCAATTCATCCTCCATTTCCTTCTTTGTCTGAGAGCAAATATTGCCCATAAATTGTGTAGTGAATCAGCATGCCTATCAAGCCTTAAAACCTATGGAAAGAAGTAACCTCCTAGCCCAGAATCTAAAAGAAGGCCCCCCTATACCAACCAATCCACATCCTTATGTAATTGTTGATTTCTCAGATAAATCAAAAGAAGCCATAGCCTTGATTTGTATCATCTCGGGATATGATGATGACAAGTTTGTAATTGAAATTATATTGGGATTCTTATCCCTCTTGACTCCATCAACAGGGGTGATGCCCCCCAGATTTGACCTTTGTCATCACCTGGCTGAGAAAATCCACAACCAGCTAGCAAAGTACCTTGCTTTGGAGAGATTTAGATATCCATCAATGTTATTTTATATGTTTCTGTATCAAAATTTTCAACATTTTAAAGGGCTAGAGATGAAACTGAGGGGCTAGGAAGGAAAACAACTACCTGTCTATACATGGACAGATCTAGTCCTCAAGAAACCAGGGAATCAGAATTTAAAGAATTTAGAGAAAAGGTCATGACAATAGCTTACTCCTTGTTGCATGATGCATCTCCTCCTAGAATTTCTCCTAAGTATCAGAAGCTTCTGCAGTGTAGCCCTGATACCAAAGTAGGAGATTGGTTCTTGTATGAATATTATACTATTTTGAGGGGATATGCTTTTGAAGAGGAACCTTACAAGTTACTTGCCTTTCTAACTCCAAGAATGTTTTCCATGGAGTTTATCAGACAATGATTTATCTCTAATCAAGTTCACTTTGTGAAGTATAAAAACCCCATCACTTTCAGGTTCCCTAAAGATCTAATACCTTTCTTGGTAAATACTAAAGACAAAAAATGCCCTATCTTACAAATAAAATCTATTAAATCAACTAAATTTGGAAAAGACAGGAATGTGGCCCTATGACCCTCACCAGATCATTTCCAAAAAGAGGGTCGAAAATAAGAATTCAGCATAAAAATGCATGCCTCGTCCTGGCTAGGAGAAAGAGGAAAACCTATTTAATTGGGAGCAAGCTCAGGATATTCTTGGAAATGATGCAGAGCAAACCCCCACATATTCACAAATAGGGGATAAGAGAACAGTTGTAGAATCCTATACAAACATGGATGTAGATGGAACTGAGGTGCAGCCACCAAGTAAGAAAGCCAGGGTCAAAGCTGAAAAAGAGTGAGAACAAGAAATTGTTGAACATACTCAAACTGAGAATCTACAAAGTGAAGTGGAGGAATTACTAGTAAAAACCCCAACAAGCAAAGAGGTGCCACCTATTACTACCAGGCACTACCCTTCATTGGTGCTTCCCACACCCCTAATGCAGCAAGGGTCATCTCCTGCAAGCACAGTTCAAGTGCAACCAAACCTACATGTTAAGTATATAGGTACAAGACAACAAAGTATGGACACAATCAAAGAGTTAAGATAGATCCAGGAACAAAAATATTGCTAACTGTGGAATATCACAAAGAAGATACCCTCAAAATGTCAATTCTGGAACCAAAAGTCTCAGCCTACAACAAATGAGTAAAATGTATATTTTGGGTTATTCAGCTCCCTTGACAAGGTTGATTTTTACAAGCAAGCCAGCAATATGTTGTTCACAGATGTGTTGCACTCCTCAGTTAATCAAAATAATCTAAGAATGGCATTGAAAAAATATGACAATCTGTTGAAAGAAGAGAAAACAATGGTTAAAGCCAAGTAGGTTACTATCACAGAGCTGGAAAGTAGGATAGTGGCCCTAGGGATAAATCCAGCTGACACATCTCCATGCCCAATTCCTCTTGCAACAAAAGGATAATGAGATTGCTCATTTAAGGAAGAGGTAAATATCCTTGATGAAGAGCCTGCTCAAACCCCAGAATTATTAAAGTTGCAGGAAGAGAAGGACATGATTTATGATAGCATGAACCAGTATAGGTCACAGATGGAAGAGTATAGGAAGAAAGTGGATGACCTAAAGTTACAAATTTCTACTACAAAATTAAAGCAAACATCCCTTTCTACTCAATCAATTCCCCAATTAGTATCTCCATTCGCTCAGGAGACCACTCAGCCCACAGGGTAAACAGAGCAAGATACAAAAGAGAGAGACTTGTAGACCTCAGTAAAACATACAGAGGAAGCCATGGAGGAAGATGTTCTATCTGAGCAGACTAATAAGAGGGACAGCAGAATAAAATAACTTGAGGAAGAAATAGGTGAGAAAGATGACCTCATTGAGGATTTGGAGAGTCAGAGAAATGATTTGAATAAAGAAGTCTTTAAACGGGTAATAGATCTGCAAGGGGAAGATTTCCTAAAAGGAGCCAAAAGAGTGCTATGGGAGAAAAAAAAACAAGAGATCCTCAGCAAGTGGGACCATTGTGAAGTAATCCAAGATGAATTCGAACTTGCCACTACAGCTACTGAAGAAACAAAAAGGATAAAAAAGGAGGTTGAATACAAACCTAAGATTGCAACAAAAGTAATCAGCTATTTGAACAACCAAACTAAAAGACAATTGGGAGAGTTACAAATTTCCAACAGAACTTGTTTGATAAAATGGACCAACCAAATGTTAATCAAGAAAAATCTACTGAATAGAACCCAAAACAAAATAAAGGATTTGACTTCAAAAATTGCATTTTTAAGGGTTTATTCAAAGAGGCCATAGCCAAGGGTCTGCCCCACTTGTGGGATGGTCATGGATATATATATATATAAAAGAAGGAAGAGTACCAAGAGCTCTTGATTCAAAAGAAAAATGAAAAGGGAGAGTTTGATGAGCTACATGGTCCACTAGGAGGATATGTTGCAGTCGAGGAACTAACTGTTGAATTTCAAATATGGATAAAGGTGAAAATTTTGCTAAGAAAATTACCCCTTATATCTTATGAAAAAATCACAAATGTTGAGAGAGTTTTAGAATCTCTAAAATCCCAACAATGTCCTATGGGAAAAGATTGGCACCAAGTCTCCAAGTATCATAAGCTTGTTCTACCACCACATGGGGAGCCTTAAGTACAGCCAGCACAATAGCCAACAGGGAAGCCAAGTGGGCAGAGTGGGCAGACATTCACATAGCGAATTCAGCAGGCTTTCATGCCACCAATGGGACAGTTGTCAGGGCAGGAAGTTATCCAGGCAATGCAACAGATGTTATGGTAGACATCTGGCCAGCCAGTAGGGCCAGCTAGCTGTGCAAAAAGAGTATAAGGGAGTGGTCAGTCACCTCAGCCAAAGACCACTACAAAGAGTTTGAACAAGAAGAAGTAAAGGAAAAAAGGGGCAGTTAGATAAGTCTAACCAAAGTTTAAAACAGAATGATAGTGACAGGAGTGAGGACAGCTGGCAAGGCAGTTAGAGAAAACAGAAAATGGTTAGGTTTTCCTCTCCTATATAAGAAATATTCAAGCTCAGACACAAGGCTAGAATATTTTTGAGAGGACCTCTGAAGGAGTTATTGAGTCGATGGTGTATAAATTTTGTATATAGGAATTAATCCAGAGATTAAGATTCTGATGTGTTTTCAACGAATGTCTCTAATTGTTCTCCCTACTGTTATTTCCAGATATAATCTGTATCTATGTAGACATTCCCGAGAGTAATTAAAGCTTTTCAGCAGGAGCTTTACATTGTATTTGTGTCAGTGATACGAATGTATGTTTGAGTAGTGAGATTGAATTTGAGATTTCATTTTTCATGACCTCGGTTCTGTCTTTTGATGTTTCGGTAATTTAGAGTAATAGAAGGTTTCTTTTACTGTGAAACATATGAATGTCAAATGTTGCCATTTATTCTACAAAATATCAAGACTGCTTTGCTTTTTGTTTGATTGTTGAATTCTTTATAAGGCCAACACGTCTGCTATCACCTTGAATGTGTAAGATTTGTCTAAGGGGCACCTTGTACAATTCTTTTGTGTTCCATATGCTCAATTCAACACCATTTTTACCTGAAAATATGAATATGCGCCATTAAATTCTTCTATAATAAATCCTCATACAAAAATTAATCCAATATTGTTATATCTGCAATTTCTTTTCAAAGAAAACCAAAATTTCATCACAATTCTAAATATTAAACTCTAAATCTCTAATAATTGAGCCTCGTCGTGCCTTGGCATTATTGTCACATACATAGTAGCTAGGGCTACCATGATTCCAGAGCAATTCTGAGCATATTCCTGAGTGAGTCCTTTACTATGAGATTAGCAGTTCTGAGCATATTCCTGAGCTAGTCCTTTACGTCAATAGTTTAAGTAAGGATTTGTAATAGAGAAAGTAATGGGAAAGTGGCATTGACCTAATGGAAAGATTTAAAATATAGGCCATTTTCTTCATCCATCTCCTCGTGAAATGAAATATTTGACATTTATAAAATCCAGTTGTTCTAAAAAGAGCATTTTGAATGGTTTTGATGCGAAATTCTGATTGCTAACGATCTATCAACAATCCAACACAAAGGTTACGTCCAACTAAATTGCCTTAATGATCTTAACTACCCTCACAGAAATTTCCTAAGTTTTCAATATTGTTATTGATTCTGTGCCAACTGAAAATCACGTCAACAAATGGAAAAAACAGAAACTCACCTGCTTTACTCTTGGATCCAAAGAATGAAGAAAAGTTTGGGGAGAAGCAATGAATTTCCTAACAGGGGCAGAAGTAGCCCCTGCCACCATTCTGAAGAACTTCTCTCCAATGAACTCCTGAACACCCACCATGGGCAACACTCCTTTCCACTCCTTTCCTCTTCTGCCTCTCCCTTCTTCGTTGGTAATAGCCGACACCACTGTCCTACTCCCATATCTCCTCGTTGCCCAATATCTATTAGTATTTTTCCTTGAATCGACTGTGAATGTTGTTCTAAAAAGGGTATTCCCCACAGGGTATTTTGGGCAGAAACCACTTTGGTTCGAAAAACAAAAAGAAGTGAGAGAATTTGATCATGGGTGAATTTCACGGAGCATCGTCCCTGAACTTAAATGGGTAAATTGCAATCAAATGACAAATGAGATTTGATCATCGTTCATTCTTCCTCCTAAATTTCCTGTATCCTTCTTAATCCTAAATTTCCCGTATCCAAAGGAAGCTTTGAACAACAATCTTTGTGACCATCCACTTCCAACTGCTCTATAATCCAGGCAAGTCAATTTCTTATCCATCCACGGATCATGAACCCAGTCTCCTGGCTAACCCTTTAAGAGGAAAACTCTCGAAGGAAATCGATGTAGCAGACCTATGCCATCCGTTTTCACCTGAAGCAGACCCAAATCTTGTGCTGCTCCATACCCAATGCATGAACATCCAGGGCCTACAAATCAGGGACTAACTAAAACAAATTTACCCAAAAATTCATAAATAGGGGCAAAATACCAAATTTTTAACCTATCTACCATAAATTTGGGTGAATCATCTTCATTTATTCTCCAAAAGTGTAAATTTTTGGCGATTTCACCTCCATTACGAATGAAATTGGGCGAATGTCACGATTTTCCCATAGACGGGTTGGCCAAATTAGGTTTTATGAATTTTTAGAGGTTAATTATATATAAAATAAAATATGGGCTAATTTATTAAATTTTAAAAAACCATTTTAATATTAAAAATTCACCCATCTTTTTTTGGGCACCCCTTAAAATTCTCTAATGGGCTATAATTCGCCCCTAAAGTCATCCCTGGTTTCATCATTTAATTCTTTATAGCCCCAGTAGCCCTTCTTGGGACTTATTTTCAACTACAATAATGATACAAATTGCAAGGATACAACCATTAGGACTACCACCAATGAAGTTGTCCAGATGTTAATTGGTGTCAAAGCAAAGTGATATTTTCAATAGATGGATGTAGTGAAAGCCAAGCTCATTATGCATAAAATACTTAGTGATGGATCAAATTGATCATCCCCACATTTTAAGGTAGATAATTGATAACAAACACCAGCCAAATGATACTTTACAAGGGATAGAGTTTAAGAATTTGTAGAGTTTAAGAAAATATTGGATAGGATTTATGTTGATAAAGAGTAGTGATCGTTTCTCATAATAATGCACACTCTACAATCTACAACCTTCCATATTATCTAGTTTCATATCATCTCTCAGCATTATCCACTATGACTATCAAGGATGAATCCCCCAACCGCTATTTATTTTTCTT
>LPNX010407655.1:0-27757 GCA_001517045.1 Pseudotsuga menziesii | reverse complement strand
TATAATAAAGAACACACATGTATGTAAAAAAATGTTTAGACATTCCCACAATCAATGTGGGATAGAGATATAAAGGGCGTCAAAGGCAATATGAAGCCTAAATATTAATGTGCATCTAAAAGTAAAAAATTTGGGAGCTTGACGATAGGATCAACAACAATGTTTTAGAGATGCAACGAGAGAGGCGTCAAGGGATTATCCTCCAGGTTCTCTAATTGTTGATATTGTGATCGAGAATTGAGTCTATGATCCATACTCTACAATACACACTGATTTGACCACCCTACAAGGTTATCCCAAGGCTGCAGCTCCTCTAGAAGGTGATTCAGATCAACCTCAAAGATTCAAAAGGCTAGGAACAACAAATAAACCTCTTCAACATGCATGCAAACTCTTCAAATGCATCTCCAAGAGTATTCAAATAGGCTACAAGAAGGAATGCTGATCAATGCTTTGTTGGCTGCCACCAGATGAACCCTATAATTTCTGTTTAAGAGTGACGTCTTGTAGTTTGTTTATTCAATCACCCTCCAACAACATCCTTACTTCCCAATGAGGTTTTAATCCATGAAATTCTTTTTAGATCTAGACTGCTGCAAATCATTTTCAAGTCACATGTTAGCTGATGCTTAGACTGCTGCACATGAAATGACGCCTAAAGGATGCCCAGAATTGAAAATAAGGCTGCCTCTACATAGGAACATGATCATATTTGCCAATGGACACCAATAAATTTCACCCAGAACATAGCATAATTGCTTCTCAGCTAGGGCTTCGACTGTGTTCTTGCAAGGGGTAGCTGCCCCAATGGAATACTTGGATTTGGAGGATGAATGGAATCATAAAGTCTCAAGATGGAGTGGTGTGGATTTCCTTGCATAGCTATATCACCTTGGGTCATTATTGTGCACAATGTCATCATTGGAGCCTGACACTAGTACTTAGGAGTGGAGCACTTTGCTTATGTGTGGCTTACTTATGTTTAGTAGGCTTGGTTGTAAAGCTTAAGCTGACCTATGCTATATTGTTTTCCTTCCTTGCCTCTCATATAAACAGAGAAAGGAGAGATTATTTCCAAACATCACAACGTGACATCACAAATTCATTTTTATCTCTTCTTTGGGGTGATCTCTTAGTGGTGTGCTAAGGTTCACGAGGAAACCCTAGTGGAGCATAAGAGGAGAATATGGACGATTCTTTCTTGAATTATTCTTTGTACATTTGATCTCTCTCTCTTGGGCATTGGGGCTCCTTGGTCTCTTCTAGCATCTTGGATTCTAGGATTAGGGTTTCATCCTTTTGAGGCTAGAGATTAGGGTTTGATGTATTTGGGGAAGAAAAGGAGGAGGTTGTCTTTCCTTGGAGATGTTGATGTTTGTAGCTCAGATAAGTATTTCCATGATTTTGTTTCTTACTTATGGAAATCATCATTAATACCTCTTTGGAACCTAGGAAATTCACTTATTTAAAGTCTATTAAAGTGAATACCTATTTAGATGATTGAGGCTGACTTGGATAAATGCGCAAGTTTTTGGCATCAAAGATTTAAATTAATTAAATGAATCTCAACCATTGATCTCAAATGAGTGAGATTTAATCTCAACAATTGGAGTTAGGGTTTTGGTTCATCTCAATAGTATCAAAGTTAGCTGAGGAGAGAGAGGAAGACACACCATCACAAGAGTGAAACTCAAGCATCGAGTTGGAGAGAGAAAGACATTGTACTTCCAATTTTTTGCCATGAGAAAAACAACATTTTAAAATACATTTGTAGGGGGGGCGTACCAGTCAAGTAGACCATCACTTGTCTATAGGGGTAGCCGTACAAGATTCTGTACAATGGTACAAATCCATACTACAGAGTCCATACCATTATACAGATCAATCGTACAGGGATTCAATCCAATCATTTGGATCTATGCAAATCATCATCCGTATAGTCATATAGATTGGCCATGTGCACAGTTCCGTACAATTGTATGGACCATACAATGGCCGCACAAATCCATACAAGGAAACAGATTCAACAGCTTGTTTGTAGAGGGTTTTTCGGGGTGATTTTTTTTCGTTAGTAAGATGGGACCCTTCTATTACTAGATCAAAACTAAATATATTTACATATCCTTCACCTTAAAACATGGATTCAGGCATCGGTTTGGTATCCAAAAAAGAAAAGTAAAAATGATAGCCCATAAAGAAAGGCAGAGGAGCATGAGAGCAGCCCAGCCCTTCAGCGTGGGCGCTCGATCCTGAAAACAGACAAGTGAATCCGATCCATAACAAAACATAGACCTACTGTGCAAGCGCATGGGCAAGGTGTAGAGTAGATTCTATTTCAAGCACGATGTTTCAGCCTAAATGACACTTTTTTTGCGACATGTTGCAAGACCAAATGTATTTACCCTTGCGACATACCTCCAATACTAAGTTTATTTTATTGTGAAAATGCATTCAGGCACCATGAATATTTTAGTGTGACACCATTCATGGAAATGATGTGCCCACAGATAATGGGTCTCGATATGAAAGAAGGAACATTTGGAGAGCTTAGCATAAATATTTTTCTCTCCCATATACTTCAAAATCAATGTTAAATACTCCATGTAACCCTTTGGAGTTCATGAATAGATCAATATATAATTAAGGAATAGTTTAACAAACTTTTATAGATACTTATGAAATAAGAAATAACTGAACGAACCTGTCTAGGTACTTATGAAATTTACCATTCATGGGAATCATTCATTCATACTATAGGCACATTAGTCAACCCAAATTGAACATAGTTTGAAGTTGCATAAACATAACACCATCTGACGCTAAAGGAATAAAAACAACACAAATTCCATAGAACTACTAGATGCCATAGGAATAAAATTAACACAACTTCATGCTACAGTCAATGCCATTTATCTTCACCCAATAATCATTACCACCCTTTTACGACACAAAAAACAAACAAAATACAATCTTCCATTTGAAAAAAAGTTATATTTTACATAAATTAAAAATTGGCATGATTTAATGAATGTAGTATTTGTGTTTTCAAATTAAGAAAGATATGTGTGGGGGTTCAAT
Source organism: Pseudotsuga menziesii (assembly GCA_001517045.1). Lineage (NCBI taxonomy): Eukaryota > Viridiplantae > Streptophyta > Pinopsida > Pinales > Pinaceae > Pseudotsuga > Pseudotsuga menziesii. The sequence continues at coordinate 24,679 of LPNX010407655.1, read as the reverse complement.
CAACAACAATGTTAATGTTAACACAGGAACCAGTGAATGCCTCCTTTCATTGTAGTGGTTCTATCCCTCATTCAGGCACAAAAATGCATGAAAGAGCAGAGAAGTTAAAACGGGTAGAATACTAAGGAATTTGGACGGACACATTTGCATTGGTAGGCCGTTGAATTGCACCCAGATTGGGCACAAACATTGAATATATTGGTTAGCTGAGAAATCCTCAAACCTGGGGACTAACAAGGTATTCTTATAAATCCAAGGCCCTTGTAACATTTCGTTTGGGACATGGGACTTGTTAGCGAATGGAAATAGAAAAAATCCTTTGGTAAGGGTTTTGGTTTGGACATATTGCCAACCAAAGGCCCCCTAGGGTTCCCTATCCCAGTTACAGATTATAGATTTAGGGGGAACCTGCCCCGTAAAATAACCTAGCAAGGTTTCTTCCATATAAGCATACACACAATATCAAGCTGATCAATTGGGTTTTCTATAGTAACATAATTGTCAGTTTCGTAATTACCATGTTAAATTCTGGATAGTCATAAATGTAGAACAAAACACAAAGTATAGATCAATCGAGGAAGCATATTTTCCTTGTATGTAATCTATAGCTGAAGTTGCTTATGTCAACACCATTAAACTCTACTGTAAAAATAGGCTCAAACATATTAGGACAAATAGATATTATTACAACTACAGGCTATGGATTACATACTAGGTTTCTCTTCGTCATTTAAAGCATAATATGGATATGCTTCATCTATTGCATGCAGTGAGACTATAGCCAACTCAAACTATAGTTGTAATCATATCTATTTGGCCTAAAGCTACAAGTCCTAATCCCCCTGAAGCTACAAGCCCTAATCCCTAGTGGCATTCTCAAACAAATTTTCCTTACCTTGTAGCAACAACTCATCGATTAACAATCTCTCTTCATCATCATCCTCATCAAATTTGCTTCTGAAAATGGTGTTTGACAACTTCATGTATATGGAGACTCTCTTTTGAAAGGCGAGGAGGAGGGCGGTTGGGAACCAGGCGCATGAAATATTTGATTTTAGGAGGGAGCACAGAGGATGAGGGAGGTTGGGAACCTCCATCAATGGCGGCCACGATGTCTACAAAAGAGGCGAACCCAAGAACCCTAACGTGCGAACTGAAACCCTAGCAGAGAGACTAAAAATTGTTGGTTATCCCCTATGTAAATATTTACATAAGTTCAATGAATGGTCACAAAAATAACATGACCATTTAAAATAACTTCCATAGTTTCAAAAAATAATAATTAATTAGTTTTATATTTTTTTTGTTATAACAACACAACCATTTTCTATAAAATAGTAAATTAAATCCCTCAAACATAACTCATTCTAAGGACACCTATAAATTAAAAAAAAATTCCTTAAACTTAATTTCCCCCAATTTGACAAATATCTTTTGAAAACTTGAAATTTTAGTGGCTATACCGCCAATGACATTGAAATCACCGTTTTTGCTCATTTGCTGGGAAGAGAAATTGATCAATCATGTGGGGAATTTCAGTCATGGGTTGGAAAAATTCAATTCAATTGCTCAATCAGGTCGGGAATTTCAGTCATGGGTTGGAAAAATTCACCTCATAGCGGTGCGTGGGGATCGACTTGCATATCCTCAGGTCGATTTCACTAATTTTTTCATAAAGGGACTTTCACAGATTAGGTTGTGTTGCATTCTAGTCAGGACGAACATTTTAGGTATTTTCTCAATCTTCTGCAACAATATTTTGTTCAACTTATTTTCCCTGTACACTCCATCCCTGTAAACTTCGCACAGGGTCGATTTCACTGATTGTTCATAAAGGGACTTTCACAGATTAGGTTGTGTTGCATTCTGGTCAGGATTATGTTGTCGTATCATGCAAGAAGAAATAATGTATTCACCCTTTGAAATTTGCTGCAAATATTCCATTTACCCCTGATTTCCTGTTAAATTTACCATGAACCCTTCAATCGCCACCGATTTCCAGTTGTAGAGGTTTTAATCAGCTAGATCACCCCCAATTTCCATTAGTAGAGGTTTTTAGCAGCTAGATCGCTCCAGATTTCTGGCAGTAGAGGTTTATAGTAGCTAGATTGCCCCCGATTTCCTGCAGTAAAGGTTCATAGCAGCAATTACACTGTAAATCAAAGGTACGGTTGCAATATGGAATGCTTGACAACTCCTCTGTTCACTAATATCGTTCTTCCATTTGCAGATTTGGTACCAAATTGCTCAAAAAAATAATATTTTTTAGCATAATTACTCCAAAAATCCAATAATTTCACTAACATGTCACTGATAGGTCCCTTTGCATCAATGGCTAATCCTGTTACAATTGTACCAAGCATGCTCAAATTAACTACTATAGTACCATACATGGCAGGCAAACTAGAACTGATAAAAACCTTGACTGTGTAGTACTCTGTGTCAAAATAAATAACAAGACCAGCCCATAACCAATAGAAACCTAGATGAAAAGCTTGCAATGCTTCAGAACCTTTAACTTTACAATCTAAACATTGAACTGTAGATAAAAATACTGAGCATGCAAAATCCACAACCTTCAAATTTCACCTAGCCTGCACCACCTCGAGCTCAGGATTATCCTTGAAATGGGGAACAATCTAACTCAAGAAATCAAAGTTTGGATGGAAGTCTGCATAAAAATTGCAACAAACCGATTGTCTTTTATATAATCATTATTATAGGGTTGAGGGTTATTTAGGTGATAAAGTGGACAATTTACAAGTCGAGGAACAATTCCAATAGCAAGATGGACTTTGAAATCTGGGGTAGAGCATAAAACACCCCTCCAAAACACACCCTGAAACTAGATTCAAGCATGAAACTTACTATGCTTCCTTATAGAACAAAGAGGATCATGCACTGGAGCGGCTTGCTCTCGTCAACATATTAATAATCTTCCTTTTACGCAACTCAGGCTGTTGTGCAAGGTAGCAGAATGACCCTGGCCAAGGACATACGGTAAGGAACAGGTGGCTGTATAAACATCAATCTTATTCTAGTTCAAACCCAATCCAATTTGTCCAATGGGTCACTTTGAATAAAATCTTTGTAGATGTGCAATTAGATGTATTTGTGTTTTTGTCTATCTCTTTTTTGTCAAAAAGAATGGCAGCTATGGATTCCCTTCAAAAGGAAAAAATATTTTCTGTCTAGTTGAAAAGATAGAGTTCAACCACATTCCCCAGGTGGGGGGTTTGTCAAGGTAGTAAAGGAATAAATGTCTAAGTGGGCACATCCTCTTGACCTGAATGGAGTTCAAATGACTTTTTGAGAACACAATTACTAACCTATAGGACTTAACTAATCAGATTAGTGTCCTTTCATATACCTGGTTAGCAAGATAAATTTCATTAGTAATGGTGCAACAATCATTGTCTATGTTGTTTGTTAGATCACATTTTTTCATTTCAGACAAAAGAAAAGTTAAAAATATTTTCAATAGTTATTGAATGACCAAACCTTTTGTGTCATTTCTGAGATTGAAAAAAGCTAAGGGAGAACTTCCTCTTCCAGTTACACTAATACATTTCCATTTGGCATTGTCACTAGCCATTTTTTTCCTCTTTACTTCCTTTCAAAGATACATGAATGCCTTTTGAATGAGCAAACCTGTTTTGGCATGGTTTATATGAACCTGTCTAAGGTGAGTCCAACATCTGGTCAATTCAAGTTAATTTTAACTAAATCTTGCAACTATCTTTTCTCATGCATTAAGAACATTGTTCACGAGTCTCCCTGGGTGGCCATTTGATTTAGTATTGCTTTAATGGAAAATTGGTTAACAATTTTGTACATTTTTTGGTGAAACATTATTTGCAAATTGTATTATTTGGAAATTATTTAATTAAGGACATGACAGTCACACAGTGACAGATGGTATGATTTTAGGGTATTTTGGAAAGAAGTTTGTGAATCCTGATGGTTAATATGAGGATGATTTACTAATGTTTAAGTTTCCATGTTTGTAATGATTCTAGCGCGATGGAAAATTTTAGTTGATGTGAAATTCCTGTTTGGGTATAAATTTGTAATTCGTAAATTGTTTTTGAGGGGTTGGCTGAATAGAATAAAAATTTGGTTCTATTCCACAACTATGTTCTCTTTGTGTATGCTTATTTTTTGGTGGAAAAGTGGTTTTATATTTACCCATATCCATCAATTGGTATTAGAGATAATTCAAGCTTTGGTCATTTCCAACGATTGGTATCAGAGTTGGTTCAAGATTTGATCATTTCCAACAAGTGGTATCAAATCCAGTAAGGATAAAATCAGAGGAGAATAATGGTGTTGATCTATTCTCCACCAGTCATATGTTGTGGTGAACCCAACCAATAGTGTTGAATACGAAGCTATGTTCTTGGTATTGATATTCGCTCTTCCGTATAGTGAGTTTATCAAGTCGGCTAGGTTGAATGGAGAATTTATTCTCTGTTCGAAGTATTGAGACATAGGTTTTAGTCGGTTTGAAATGCATGGTCTATGTGTTGAGATAATTGTTCTCTTAATCATGTTGTTCTTGGATACCCTCTAGCTATATGTACAATTGCCAAGAAGTTGGGTCATCCCTGTGTACCCTAGGTGAGGATCACTCCAATAGTGACGATGTCATATTTGTACATGTGCAAGTATAGTAAGCTGGTTTAGCCTAAAAGTTGCTTGTTGTTGGCATTGTCATTAGTGCACCAGTAGGGATTAACATTGGGCATTGTGAGTAGAAGTATCTAAGTGGTTTTAAGGGGAAGGAAATCCTCGGTGCATAAAAAACTACGAGTCCTATTTTTTTTGTTCTTGTGCATGTCTCTAGTTCAAGAGTGAGATGGTTGTAGAGCCTGTTGGTTGTGAGAAAGTGTAGTTGACTAGAGGATATCCATATTATTGTTTCTAAAACTCCTTATGACCAAGTTGAGTGGCACATATTGGTTTGCATTTGAATTCATTGATGAAGTTTGAGTAGGTCATAGCCTATGTTGTGTTATGCAGTGTGTTGTGTCATGTGATTTCAAGAAGAATCTCATAAAGTATTTGACTATTGTGTATGAGAAAGGCGACCCAATTATATGGGTTGTGTGATTTATTCATAAAAAGGATGAAATATTGTTTTTAAGCTACCTAGTTAAGTTGTGTTCTGACTATCGTGCGCTAGGATTGACTGCGAGTGTTTGAGGAGCAGCTGCGACAGGCCTGAGAAGCATGGCGGCGCCTGGGGGAGGATAGGTCACCCCCCCCCCCCCCCCCTTCTAGATCAGATGAGGAAGACTTCAAAAGGCTCCTTTCCAGTAGAGGCAAGAGGATTTCTCATCCGGAGGCTCCAAAATTTATCAAGAAGCTAGATGACATTCCATAAATTTCCCTTCCTGAAGAAAAACCAATAAAAATAGCTCTGGAATTGGCTAAACAAGGCCTAGTGGGTTAGTTTATGGGCTTATGGCCCTCCACCAAATCTACTGATGACTGGATACAGAGGAACTAGAAGCCCAATCTAAATCATGGGGTAACCTGTTACCCCATTGGGAGAGGGTTCTTTATTTTTGAATTCATCTCAGAAGAAGACCGAGACATAATCTTTAGAAATGGCCCCTACTTCATGGGAACGCAGGGCCTATACCTGAACAAATGGACTCCAGAGTTTGACCCCTAGATTTATCTCCCCAAAGAGGTGCCGGTGTGGGTCAGGCTCCCTAACCTTCTGGTGCATTGCTGGGACTTCGAATCACTGCAGAGAATAGGGAACGGAATCGGACATTTCATTGACAAAGATGATAATAAGGGACAATACACCTGCACCAGAATATGTGTGGAAGTTGACCTTGAAGCTGGTATTCCTGAGGCAATAAAATTAATGGTCTCATCTTGGACTCATTACCAGAAGCTGGACTACGAGCATCTGCCCTTCAAGTGTAGGAACTGCCAAGAACATGGCCACTTTCAAAGATATTTCCCCAAACTGGTCTCTGGGAAAGAAGATGCTGAAGGATGGCAGAAAGTAAAGAAAGGTAAAACTACGAACAATGCCAGAAGCAAGGAGAAAACGGTCCAGGGACCACCAAAGGAAGGCACCTCAAAGCCTGCCCACCAAGAAGACCCTAATGTAGCTCAAACCCCCGCAAATATTCCAGAAGCTAAAGAAGCTAGGGTTTTACAAGAACTAATCGATCCAATCCCACAAACTGGAGCCTCCAGTCCGCCAAAAGAACACATTAGTTTGGGTTCAGAAATAGGAGCAGAATCATCTGAGGAAGGTGACACTGAAGAAAGCAGTCAGTCAGGTACCCTAGACCATCCAAAGCATGGACAGAAGACTGAGAAGAAGAAAAGGGAAGAGCAGTCCTACAAGGACATGGTCCAAGTCTCACAACACACCATCCCTGAAATGATGAACACCAGATCGGGGATGAAGCTAGGGAAAACCCCGAAAGGGGGACATCCCCCTCATCTAGGTAAATAATGCAATACATCTCCTGGAACTACAGAGGACTTGGCAGCTCCATAAAATAAGAAGCTATAAGGGATTTAGTAAGACTAATGATGCTTGAAGTCCTCCTAGTCCAGGAGACGAAGCTGGAGGGGGAAGCTCTCCTCCGTGCAAGCAACTTGTTTTGGAAGAAAGGCCCGGGTAGGGCTGTAAGCACAAGAGGAGCCTCGGGAGGCTTAGCAACGTTTTGGGACTTTGCAAAGCTCGACCTAGTAGAAGAAGAAAGAACCACACATTGGTTATTCACCAAACTGCTCCATAAAGACTCCGGCCATTTTGTAAGCATTTTCAATATGTATGTTCCTGTCTCTTTTGTTGAAAAAAAAGATTGTTGGGGTTCCTTAAAAAAATTTCTTAACCGTCACAAACCTGAAAATTTAGTAGTGGCTGGAGACCTAAATGTAACTCTTGCTCTGGCCGAAAAGAAAGGGGGTTCAATAGTCCAAGACCCCACAAGAGAGTGGGTGGAAGATTTGATGCAGGATTGGGATCTTGAATACATCATCCTGGACAAAGGAAAGTTCACCTGGTCAAATAAAAGAATAGGACCTGGTCATATAGCTTCCCGCCTTGACCGCTTCCTTATACATTCCTCCTTCCTAACCCTTGGGATTATGGTGACCTCCAATATTCTCCCACATTATACTTCTGATCATAAACCGATTTCTCTCACCCTCTCTCCCGAGGAAAAGTTAGGTCCTATCCTGTTTAGGTTTAGCCCAATTTGGGTAAATCGGGAAGGTTTCCTTGATATAGTGTCTAACTCCTGGAAGGACCCTATTTATGGCTCTCCCTTCTTTTTCTGGGAAGGAAATCTCAGAAGACTCAAAGCTGATCTAAAAACCTGGGCTAAAGGACTTGAGTCTCCCATGGCTGAAAGGAAAAGAATTCAGAAGGCCTTGGAATGACACCAATTGATCTTGGAAGAGTCCCCTGTCACCCCTGCCTTGCTCATCCGGGAAGCTGAGATTCAAAAGAAGTACCACAAAGTCTGTAGAGAAGAGGAAATCTACTGGAGAATCAAATCAAGGACGCTGTGGCTCCAAGTTGGAGACAAGAATACTACGTTCTTCCACAAGCAAGCCCAAGCCAGAAAAATTTATAACTACATTAATGAAATTCAGTCACAAGGCCAAGTCATAAAGGATTTTAAAGGCATCAAGGAGATAGCCCATGCCTATTTCAAAAATCTCTATCCAACCCCGGACCTGGAACCAGTGGACCCGAACACCTATCCCCTCTCAGAGATTCCAAATTTGATTAATGATGAGGACACCATGCTGCTGAACAGCCCTGTTAGTATCTGAGAAATCAAGAAAGCCCTACTCAAAATGGACCCAGACAAAGCTCCAGGGCCAGATGGATTTACAGCCCGGTTCTACATCTCTTGCTGGGATATAATAAAAAAGGACCTGTAAAGAATGGTTAAGAAGGCTCAGCACTGTTCCAAGTTGGGTGGCAGCACCAACTCCTCATTCTTGGCCCTAATCCCAAAAGAAAAGGGAGCAAAGAACTTTAACAGATTTAGACCTATCTCCCTTTGTAATACAGGATACAAAATCATAACCAAAATAATGGCTAACAGACTTAAAAGAATCCTGCCTAAGCTGATCCCAGAAAATCAAGGTGGATTTGTGAGATGAAGACAGATCCTAGATAACATCATTTTAGTTCAAGAATCCATTCATACCAGCTACAAGAAAAAAGAGAAAGGTATGGTAGTAAAGCTGGACTTGGCCAATGCATTTGACAGAGTCAAGCATGATTTCCTTTTTGCAGCCATGAGAAATTTCGGATTCAATCAGAACTTCATTAAGTGGGTTAAAGCTTGCATTTCATCCCCCTGGATCGCCCCGCTGGTTAATGGCCGGCCTAAAAAAATTTTCCAGGCCTCAAGAGGATTAAGGCAAGGCTGCCCTCTTTCCCCTATGCTATTTGTCATCCAAGCCTCTGTCCTGAGATTTCAGCTGAACAGAAGTCTCCAAAACAGGTCTCTCTCAGGCATCAGAATCGTCCCAAAGGTCAAGGATGTAAACCATGCCCAGTTTGCTAATGATACGCTTATTTTGGGGGCTGCCAACCTCAACACAGCTAGGAACTTCAAAACATAGCTTGACAATTACAGAGACAGCTCTGGAAGTGAAATAAACTTCCACAAAAGCAAGGTCTATGGCTGGAACTGTTCTCCACGTGAAATGCTGGAGATATCTCGAATTATTGGAATGGAAGGCATCACTATCTGGGACACCTTTACATACCTGGGCATCCCAATTTTTAAAGCTTCTCCGAGAGTTTTCCATTGGCTTCCTCTCCTGGACAAAATAAAGGGCAAAATCCACGCGTGGGGGCATCATGGCTTAACAAAGCAGGTAAAGTGATTTTGATGAATTCAGTTCTCTCCAGCCTTCCAATCTATCAATGCTCGGTTCTTCTAGCTCCGAAAACCATTACAAACAGAATCAATGGGATGTTCCAAATATTTCTATGGGAGGGTGGCCGAAACTGTGAAAAAAAGATCCATCTAGTGAGCTGGGACAAGGTCACAAGGCCAAAGATGGAAGGGGGCCTTCAACTAAGAGACGTGGCCACCCAAAATCTAGCCATGGGTGGTAAAATTATTTGGAAAATGATCACAGGAAAACAAACTTGGAGCAAGCAAATTCTCTGGAAGAAATATTTTACAGGGGACAAGGAGAGATGTCTTGAAAGGCCCACTAAAATGCAGACAGGCTCCCCAATTTTTTCTCTATGCAAAAGAGCCCTTTATTTCTTCACCTCCAAGCTCACATGGACTCCAGGGAATGGAGAAAAAATAAGAATTTGGGAGGACTCGATCCTTGGGGATCATCCTCTCAACGACTCCAGCGATCTGAGAAACATTAAAGAGTGGCTTCATGCCAGAAATTGCAGCACACTGAAAGACATTTCCTCCTGTTGTAATGATGAGGAAGAATCGTGGGAAAATTGGAATCTGGGCGACTAGCCATACGAGCTCAAAGAGGAAGCAGCAAAATTGTTGGATTTACTGCAAGGAAAAATGCCCATTAGCATCAGATCCAAAGACAAACACAGTTGTGGATCGAAATCTCACAAATACACAGTAGCTGAAGGTTATACTGCGATTTTGGAGGTGCCATGGGTTCCCCTCAACCCTGGCCCGTGGAAAGCTCTCTCGAGCTTCAGGTATGTTCCCAAAATAGATATATTTATATGGACTCTCCTTCATAATGGCATTTTGACAGGTGAGAAGCTGAAGAGCAAATGCTGGGAAGGGCCCTCACGATGTCGTCTGTGCAACCGGGCTGAAGAAAACACCGAGCACCTGTTCATCACTTGCGAGTACACTAAAGAGGATTGGAGACTCACGTTAGGCTCAATCTCTGTAAGTATGCCAAACTCAATAACGGAGCTGATCAGTTGCTGGATACATCTCGCCCCCTTCAATTTCAGTAAGAAAAACCTCCTCAAGCTATCATGGATTTTGAATCCTAAATTCCTGTGCTGGAAGGTATGGCTGGAAAGAAATAACATAATCTTTAAGGAAGAAAGAAGACTCCCATCTCAAGTGGCAATTAAAGCTAGAACCATGCTCTCTGAAGCTTTAAGCACAAATTCCACAATCAGAAATGAGACTACCATCTCTCCTGAAGAAGATCGTTGGTTTAAGGAGCTCAACTTGAATCAGTAAAGCTATAAAGCAATCAAACCGCCCCAAAAAGAAAAATGGGAAATCAGGCTGGAAGAACAAGAGTTCATCAAGTGGAGGTCAGCCCTCGATGAATGGTGCATTTTCTTTGACGGGGCCTCGAAAGGGAATGGAGGAGGCATCATTTTTTAGCCCTTTGGAAATCCCCATCTGTCCTATGCATGGGGTCTAGGACACGCCTCCAACAACCAAGCAAATTATCTTGCACTGTGGCAAGGGATAAATCAAGCAAGGAAGCTGAAAATTCAGAAGCTTACTATCTTTGGGGACTCCAGATTGATAGTTAAAGCGTTATACACCAAGAAGATTCCAACGGATATAAATCTTTCCCACACGCACAGGAAAGTCCTTCTCCTCTTGACTCATTTTAGAACTCATAAGTCCTACCACGTCCTTAGGAACCTTAACAATCTAGCGGATGCTGAGGCCAATCGTGGTACGAATCTGAGTAAGAGCCAGCTAATTGTCAATGGAGAAATTTCAAACCATCCGCTTCCCTAGGACTAAAGTGGCCCTGCTCGGTCCTTTCATGTGAGCTTTTTATCAGGAATCCAACAGCACAATTCTGACATGAATGTTAATATGGAGGCAAAACTCAGCATACCAGCTTTTAATATGCATTTTAAAGGCCCTGGCAGCCCATTTTCCAGACACTAATCAAAATTTTAACCGTTTCCGTTAAAAAAAAAATTGTGTTCTATTGAGTAGCAATGAGATATAGTAGATAATAAGTGAAGGGTACAGTTTTACTATGGAAATGACAAATGAGTTCAACAACAAACACCACCAACATTTGGGGATGAAGAGGGCTTAGTGCTCTTAATTAAATTCCATTTTCCATCATCATCACAGTGTGTGACTGTGTGGAAAAGAAGAAGAATAGTGAATGTGTGGAAAAGAAGAATAGTGAATGTGTGAATGAAATCATTCCCAGCCCAATCAATGGTTTTGGAATAAGTGAAGGGTACATTTTTACTATGGAAATGACAAATGAGTTCAACAACAAACACCACCAACATTTGGGGATAAAAAGGGATTAGTGCTCTTAATTAAATTCCATTTTCCATCATCATCATAGTGTGTGACTATGTGGAAAAGAAGAAGAATAGTGAATGTGTGGAAAATAAGAATAGTGAATGTGTGAATGAAGTCATGCCCAGCCCATAAGGGCTCCAAAACAGTCACGGTGTGCTAGGAAGAGGCCAACACATTCATTCCCAGCTGGAGAGGAGGAAAAAAACAATAGAGAGAAGGAAAACACAGTCACAGCCTAGACCATAGAAATATATAAGCAACAGGAAGTTAGCAACCCAAACGATCAACTCAAGGATGCAGTAATTCTAGGCGTCAATCACAAACCAACAAGGATCAGATTTGAACTTCATTCATGTCAAGAACTCCTTAGAAATGGAGAAGTGAACTTAATTTATAATCTTTAAAAGTCTTCTGGAAACGTCACTTAGACAATAAATGGAAAATCTAGGTGTATTTTAGGCCTTAATCAATATTTGCAGCCTCATTTCTCCATATGTTGGGTACCTAAGTAAAGAAAAGCAATAAAACCCTAAAATTTACAAATCTGGGTAGTTCCTTTGGGATTATATCAGTCCTCTTATCATCCAAACAACAACATTTGAAGGCCACTTCGTAGACCTGAAGGTGTGTGCCAAACAACCACCCTTCCTAAGGAAATTCAATTCAAAATACTATCAAACCTCTTACAAATTGCAGTGAACAAGTGTGTAATTGGCTACCAAGAAAGTGATAATATTCATTACCAAAGTTGTAGACACTTAAAGTTATAGTACATCAGATAAAACTACAAGTCTTGAGAAGATATAAAGTCATTGCAGAAGACCTTTATTTCCCACCAGTGAAGCATATATACCGTTGACAATAGAATTCACTGACATAAAGTCTCCAATAAAATATGCATCTGGCATGAAAGGGACATGAGTGTGAAATATTGAAGTAAAAGAGCAAATCGTACTCAAGAAAAACTAATCCCTTTCGTTTAGAAATTTAGTTCTCTTATAGGTGCCATGCAAGGTTACTTCAACACCCTAAAAGCGTGATAAACTTGTCTCCAAGATAATGCCCAACTTTGGAAGGGGGTGTCTAGATGTCCTCCTTTCTATGAAACGTTTCCCTAGATGACCCCCAAAATCCATGGGCATGGGAAACACAAGGGGATTTCCCTTCACCCTACAAGACATGTCCCCGTGGAGCATTGAGTTTTTTTTGTAAAACTAGAAGTGTTCCATTTTCAATGTTAGATTAGGTTATATTTGAGCAGTGACTTAACTACTATTCCATATTTAGAAGTATAAGTTTACACTTTGATTTTGTTATTTTTGGATGTTTGAGTTTCTAGACTTAGCAGTTTGCTTGTTTAGAATTAGATTAGGGTTTTAATTTTTTAGTTTGGGTTCCCACAGAGGTGTGCTACTTTGTATTTTTCTCCTATCCTTTTAGTATTTATCAAGCTGCAGGTGCCCAGGATTTCATTTATATGTGATGAAGTTATTTTAAGTTAATCAAGTACTAATGGTATACTCAGGGTTCTTGAGTTCATTCTGCTTCACTCAAATTATTGGAAGGAGTCCAATAAATCCTTGTCTGAAATAGCATGAAGAAATGGGGAACCATGAGGTACAAGAAGTTCTCCCTGTTGAGGTTTAAAACTTTAAAGTCCCCTTTCTGAAAAATCACTGCAGAAGTAGATAAGATAAGATAAGTTTATTAATGTTTAACAAGTGACCATAAATAATTCAAAGGGACTGATAGGTACATCAGAAACAAGAGATAGTGGAAGAGCGACTGCAGCTACTAAAGAAAAACCTTGAATGGACAAAAGGGGAAGGGACCATTTAAGTTAGTGAGACCCTGAGATAATGAGCTGGAGATGAATATGTGCCGATTACCAATACAATAGGCTCATCGTGTATTGGAGTCAAAAATTTAAATCCATATCCAGTGTGTGAGCAACTCAATAGATGGTAATGAAGTATGTTCTTGGAAACGAGTAGGTGTAGGAATAAATTGTAGTTGAGGTTTCCCTGGCTCATGAGATTTGTCAAGAACTATTGGCAACTACTTTTGTATCTCGAAAGAACCTGGAGTGAAATCAACACTATGTTTGATGGTTCTAACTTCTAAGAGTGGAAAATCCTCGAGGTTCTTCAAAAACGTCTGAATGTCCAGTTGCAATAGCTTGAATGAAGAAGGGAGCTGCTTGAAAGTTGATACCCGATTTATTTTGGCAGGTCACAGGTAGTTCAAAGAATGTATTACATTGTTTCATTACTTGATTTCTATCAGAAGGGCTGGGCAAAGAAGATGTGAGCTTGTATACTTTCTCATCTTTCTGAAAGCCTATAGGTGTTGTGCTGCCCAAGGGAATTTCTGAACAATCAAGTGGAGCTACGTCACAATGAACTGTATCCTTAAACGACCTAATGGAAAAAGTCACTACACATTGCTTTGTTACTAGCATTAGATTCCCAATATCTTTGATCAAACTCAAGTGATAGGGGTAATATGGGTTGTAGACTTGTAGTAGGAAGCTATAAATTTGAAACTATAGCTTTTCAGATACTAGCTTTTTCTAGCTGCCATTATCAATGATAAGAAAAACCAAGCAATCTTTTATCTGACAGTTCTGTGTGACAAGTGCTTTTTTCAAAATGGCTGGATAGTCTTTGTTCATATAATAAATTGTGGATTTGGAGCAAGTGGATTGTTGATTGTGATCTCAACAACCTTCATATTGTTGCTATAGGAGGAAAGTAGTGTCATGGGGTTGTTGTTTAGTGAGAAGAGCCTTGAACTCTGCCTTGGATTTAAGAGATTTGCATTTGTTATTGGAATGGATGAGCATCTTTTGATAAGTACAGTAGTTCCTTTATCCAGAGTCTTGGAGTTAGAAGAGGGTTTGAGGAAGATATAATCTTTTATCTGACAGTTATGTGTGACAAGTGATTCCTTCAATATGGCTGGATAATCTTTGGTTACTTAATAGATTGTGCATTTGGAGTGAGTGGATTGTTGATTGTGGTCTCTACAATCTTTAGGTTGTTGCTCTAGGAGGAGAGCAGTGTCATGGGATGGTTGCTCAGTGAGAAGAGCCTTAGACTTTGCCTTGTCTTTAAGAGCTTTGCATTTTTCATTGGAGTGAGTGGGCATCTTTTCATAAGTACAGTACTTCCCTTTATCCAGAGTCTTGGAGTTAGAAGGGTTTGAGAAAGAAGCACTGGTATTGTTTCAATTCTTTCACAAACTTAGATCCAATCTTGGTTTCATTAACTATGGTTATTTTATATGATTAGTCCAAGAAATCTACTTCAAATCTGTGTTTCTAGAGCTGGAGTGAAGCAGGAGCAGGAGCTCCATTTCTCCAAAAACCACAAGAGAAAAATGTCCCAAGAGCATTTTATAAATAGTATATATTTATGTATATTAGTGCACACTGCATACATAATCAAAAAAACATGGAGGATGTCAAATTAGTTGTTGAAAAGATGAAAATATACATATTTCTGCTATCTGTCTACATTATGATGAAGTTGTAAACACATCATCATAGTATATTAATCATGGAGTGTCAACCATTTGGCACTACATAGATAACATGTAGGACAGCTATCCCGGAAAATCAATAGAAAATAAACATCTTCTGAATGCATGTTGAAGAGATATTTGTGGGTAGTCGAAGAGGTATTTGTTAGTAGTTATGCTAACATGTATTTTACTAGGAATTTTTAAGAACATTGTTATACTGATATAAGAATCCCATGAATGAATTGTATGCAGGGTGTTTTTGTATATGATAGTAATGGGACGAAGTATCTTGATACACTTTCAGGCCTTTGGAACAATACTTTGGGTAATTACACAACATCCTTTGCTAAGTGCATTTTCTTAAGAGAATTGAATTTCATTTCCATTCAAAAGATGACCTGTCTATGGATTCTACTATTTAGATTTTGCAGATCATCTCTACAAAAACTATAATTTCAAAAGGTATCACTTTCTCATGTTAAATTGAACAATGTAAATATTTTGATACCTCTTGTTGTACACCCAAGTTTTCTACATTGTACAAGGGAATTTTCGATGTCACATACCAAAGGATATAATCTTTAACCCTCATGTTGGAGTGATAGGGAATTGAAGCAGTGAATAACAATGAGTTCCAAGAATAACACTAAAGGACCAAGGGATTAAGTAGAATTCATTGTTAGAATTCATTAAGTAGTTTTCTATGTTTTAAATCCACTTTCAAAATGGCTGGATAGTCTTTGGTCATATAATAAATTGTGGATTTGGAGCAAGTGGATTGTTGATTGTGATCTTAGCAACCTTCAGATTGTTGCTCTAGGAGGAAAGTAGTGTCATGGGGTTGTTTTTCAGTGAGAAGAGCCTTGAACTCTGCCTTGGATTTAAGAGATTTGCATTTGTTATTGGAATGGACAAGCATCTTTTGATAAGTACAGTACTTCCTTTATCTAGAGTCTTGGAGTTAGAAGAGGGTTTGAGGAAGATATAATCTTTTATCTGACAGTTCTATGTGACAAGTGATTCCTTCAATATGGCTGGATAATCTTTGGTTACTTAATAGATTGTGCATTTGGAGTGAGTGGATTGTTGATTGTGGTCTCTGCAATCTTTAGTTTGTTTCTCTAGGAGGAGAGCAGTGTCATGGGGTTGTTTCTCAGTGAGAAGAGCCTTAGACTCTGCCTTGGCTTTAAGAGATTTGCATTTTTCATTGGAATGAGTGGGAATATTTTCATAAGTACAGTACTTCCCTTTATCCAAAGTCTTGCAGTTAGAAGGGTTTGAGAAAGAAGCACTGGTATTGTTTCAATTCTTTCACAAACTTAGATCCAATCTTGGTTTCATTAACTATGGTTATTTTATATGATTAGTCCAAGAAATCTACTTCAAATCTGTGTTTCCAGAGCTGGAGTGAAGCAGGAGCAGGAGCTCCATTTCTCCAAAAAACACAAGAGCAAAATGTCCCAAGAGCATTTTATAAATAGTATATATTTATGTATATTAGTGCATACATAATCAAAAAAACATGGAGGATGTCAAATTAGTTGTTGAAAAGATGAAAAGATACATATTGCTGCTATCTGTCTACATTATGATGAAGTTGTAAACACATCATCATAGTATATTAATCATGGAGTGTCAACCATTTGGCACTACATAGATAACATGTAGGAAAGATATACCGGAAAATCAATAGAAAATAAACATCTTCTGAATGCATGTTGAAGAGATATTGGTGGGTAGTCGAAGAGGTATTTGTTAGTAGTTATGCTAACATGTATTTTACTAGGAAATTTTAAGAACATTGTTATACTGATATAAGAATCCCATGAATGAATTGTATGCAGGGTGTTTTTGTATATGATAGTAATGGGAAGAAGTATCTTGATACACTTTCAGGCCTTTGGAACAATCCTTTGGGTAATTACACAACATCCTTTCCTAAGTGCATTTTCTTAAGAGAATTGAATTTCATTTCCATTCAAAAGATGACCTGTCTATGGATTCTACTATTTAGATTTTGCATATCATCTCTACAAAAAATATAATTTCAAAAGGTATCATTTTCTAATGTTAAATTGAACAATGTAAATATTTTGATACCTCTTGTTGTACACCCAAGTTTTCTACATTGTGCAAGGGAATTTTCTATGTTACATACCAAAGGATATAATCTCTAACCCTCATGTTGGAGTGATAGGGAATTGAAGCAGTGAATAACAATGAGTTCCAAGAATAACACTGAAGGACCAAGGGAGGATAGTTCAAAATATGGATTAATACACCCAAACTTGATTTTTCACCACGATAGATTGATCCATAGGATCATCTATATATAACCCAAAGTATAACACTGACGCAGAAGGGAGGATAGTTCAAATATGGAATAATACACCAAAACTTGATTTTTCACCATGATAGATTGATCCATAGGATCAATCATCTATATATAAACCAAAGTATAACTAACTCCCTTAAAATAAGAAGGGCATAGTCAACTTTGATCACCTTGAGCAAGCATAATTTCTAGCTTTTTTGTTTAGACTTGTGCAGCAATTGATCGAGTTGGGTCCACATTTAGTTGGCCTGACCAATTAGTTAACTGCTCAATGGACCTCTCAGTTGATTTCCCCAGTGTTATCGGAACCGGCCCGGAAGTGGAAAAACCGGCCGGTCTGACCGGTTCACAGGGTTGACCGGTCCGGTCACATAAAAAAATTTAAAAAATGGATTCTGGACCAAACCAGGCACTGAACCGACCGGTTCCGTACGAAACCGGTCGGTCCGTACTCTGCCGTATGGCCTCGTTCCAGGTACCCACGTTTTGTCAAATTAAAAAAACAAAAACAAAAATACCATGAATTAATACCATGTTTGAACATCTCTTCCTGAAAACCCCCATTTGCTGTGTTGGTGATGTTCATTTCCCAATAACCCTGTCTGATATGCAAGTCCCAGAAGATGTGATATTGCATGTTATCATTATGTAAAAGGTAGTGTTAGGGGATTAAACCCTGAAACCCCTAATGTTGATATGCAAGTCTGTATATGGACAGCCTACCCTCAGGCTAGCCGTGTTGTATACATGCTGCAACATGAATATATTATTGTTTCATATTCTGTCCACTTTGTCATGTAATGTGCATGTTCACTTATAAAATTATACAATTACATCATGGTGTTGAATTTGTGGAAAAGCAGCAAGATGACCTCTTGATGATTTCAAGTTTCAGCATCCTTCATGATATCGTGAAAATAAGAGCAGTTGTTTGCAGTGAAGCATGGTATCAATGTAGGTGCATACTATTAGGGAAACATCTGGTTATAAGTCATTTGCAGGCTGATACCATATGTGAGTATGTAAATTGTACTGTCACTACTGATTATAGAAAATTAATATTAGCTTGAAGTGTACCATATAGATAAAGATAATGTCCTGGTTTGGATTCATATGTATGCACATGAATATATATGTTTTTTTACAAAATATGAATATTTTATGTATTTTTTAGTCAGCCGGTTTTTTACCCGGTTTTTTGCCGGTTCCGGTCCGGTTCACATTTTGGGCTTCGCCGGTTCGATGACCGGTCTGGTTCCGATAACATTGGAGTTCCCTAGTTAACCTTCAATTGTTGACTGACTCTCTCTAGAAGATGCAAAGATGTGATGAACTTGTTGTTTCAACACTCCTCGCCAGCACAACTATCTAAAGATTCAAGGGGTTAAATTATCTTTGTACACCCCTTGTAATTACAGACTTATAGTGTCCTTTACTTAAATTTTTGATCTTTGTCTACCCATTTACTTATTTTTTTTATATTATCATTATTCGTTTCAGGAAAAGTTGCCAGGAAACTTGGGTACAGGGACGGGTATGGGTACGGGAACACCACGTTTTGAAACAGGGTACTTGTGTACGTCGGGGGTATTGCATATATATATATATATATATTATAAAAATAAAATATGTCACATTCACGTTATACATGCATATTCAGATTTCTTAATAAATTATGAATCATGATTCATAATTCTAAATTCAATGATTCATTGAACAATGAACATTCACATTGAAAATTTGAAACATAAAATTTAATAAACCATAGACTCATAGTAGATATCAAGTGGAAGATTGGAAGTTACATAAAATTTGATAAATCATTGTACCAGGAAGTTGTAACAAACAGTCAAACTCAGATCTAAAGGTACACTTGAAATCTCATTTTAAACACCTATTTGTGTTGCTTTTACAACCTACAGGCGATAAAAAGTTGCAAATATATTCCTGAGTTGATGTGAGTGTATTTCAAAGTATTAAATACATATGTATATTTCATGTGCACATTTGGTAGTAAAATTATGTTCCATGAGTGCTGAACACAAAACCATAAAAACATTCCTTGTAAATCAATGCAAAATCAGTTTATCATATCTGGACAATATTCAGAACCGGATTCCATAAGTCCCGAACTAGACTCCATACGCAGTCATAAAAAATTTAGTTCAAATATACGAGAAAAGCAAAGTTGTTAGTGATTGATCATCTCCAGTTTTGTTTTCTAACAACAATAGAATTTGCAATAAAAATGTTGCAACTGAACTGTATAGCTAAGTAATACAAAAGTAGTAAATATTCTCAGAGTGGGAACTAGATATTCCAAAACCCATAATGCTAACAATCCCAATCAATGGTTTTGGAATAAGTGAAGGTTACATTTTTACTATGGAAATGACAAATGAGTTCAACAACAAACACCACCAACATTTGGGGATAAAGAGGGCTTAGTGCTCTTAATTAAATTCCATTTTCCATCATCATCATAGTGTGTGACTATGTGGAAAAGAAGAAGAATAGTGAATGTGTGGAAAAGAAGAATAGTGAATGTGTGAATGAAGTCATGCCCAGCCCACAAGGGATCCAAAACAGTCACGGTGCGCTAGGAAGAGGCCAACACATCCATGCCCAGCTGGAGAGGAGGAAAAAACAATAGAGAGAAGGAAAACATAGTCACAGCCTAGACCATAGAAATATATAAGCAACAGGAAGTTAGCAACCCAAATGATCAACTCAAGGCAGCAGTAACTCTAGGCGTCTATCACAAACCAACAAGGATCAGATTTGAACTTCATTCATGTCAAGAACTCCTTAGAAATGGAGAAGTGGACTTAATTTATAATCTTTAAAATCCTTCTAGAAACATCACTTAGACAATAAATGGACAATCTAGGTGTATTTTAGGCCTTAATCAATATTTGCAGCCTCATTTCTCCATATGTTGGGTACCTAAGTAAAGAAAAGCAATAAAACCTTAAAATTTACAAATCTGGGTAGTTCCTTTGGGATTATATCAGTCCTCTTATCATCCAAACAACAACATTTGAAGGCCACTTCGTAGACCTGAAGGTGTGTTCCAAACAACCACCCTTCCTAAGGAAATTCAATTCAAAATACTATCAAACCTCTTACAAAATGCAGTGAACAAGTGTGGAATTGGCTACCAATAAAGTGATAATCCTCATTACCAAAGTTGTAGACACTTAAAGTTATAGTACATCAGATAAAAATACAAGTCTTGAGAAGATATAAAGTCATTGTAGAAGACCTTTATTTCCCACCAGTGAAGCATATATACCATTGACAATAGAAGTCACTAACATAAAGTCTCCAATAAAATCAACATCTGGCATGAAAGGGACATGAGTGTGAAATATTGTAGTAGAAGAGCAAAGAGTACTCAAGAAAAACTAATCCCTTTCATTTAGAAATTTAGTTCTCTTATAGGTGCCATGCAAGGTTACTTCAACACCCTAAAAGCGTGATAAACTTGTCTCCAAGATAATGCCCAACTTTGGAAGGGGGTGTCTAGATGTCCTCCTTTCTATGAAATGTTTCCCTAGGTGACCCCCAAAATCCATGGGCATGGGAAACACAAGGGGATTTCCCTTCACCCTACAGGACATGTCCCCGTGGAGCATTGAGTTTTTTTTGTAAAACTAGAAGTGTTCCATTTTCAGTGTTAGATTAGGTTATATTTGAGCAGTGAGTTAACTACTATTCCATATTTAGAAGTATAAGTTTACACTTTGATTTTGTTATTTTTGGATGTTCGAGTTTCTAGACTTAGCAGTTTGCTTGTCCAGAATTAGATTAGGGTTTTAATTTTTTAGTTCGGGTTCCCACAGAGGTGTGCTACTTTGTATTTTTATCCTATCCTTTTACATATATATGAGAAAAGCAAAGCTGTTAGTGATTGATCATCTTCAGTTTTGTTTTCTAACAACAACAAAATTTGCAATAAAAATGCTGCAACTGAACTTTATAGCTAAGTAATACAAAAGTAGTAAATATTCGCAGAGTGGGAACTAGATATTCCAAAACCCATAAGGCTACAATCAATGGTTTTGTAATAAGTGAAGGGTACATTTTTACTATGGAAATGACAAATGAGTTCAACAACAAACACCACCAACATTTGGGGATAAAGAGGGCTCAGTGCTCTTAATTAAATTCCAATCATATACCATCAAACATCATAGAATAAATTCCTGAAAAGTTGCAATCATGCAAGTCATGAAATGATGAAATGCTAAAAATGTTCAAGTCTACTGAATTTTGAATGAAACCTGAAATTCTACATTTTTCATATGATGTCCAGTCCACCTATTCTACTTGGTGTGAACTAGTCCAGTCCATCTATTATGCTAACATTGGTATTAATGTGGGATCTTGGGTTCAAAACCCCTTATGTAGGTGGATATTAGGCCGAGGATCATACATTTAGTGACACAAGGAACAAGGTTCAAAACCCCTATGTGGGTGCAAATGATACCAAGCACAAATCATAGATGATTTCACTAGAAGACAGCCCAAATAGAATGGTATCTTAACCAAAGCACAACTGTATGTTTTTATAAGAGAAAATTCTAAAGGAAAAGAAATTGCAGCACAATGATCTTGAAAAGTATGAGAAACTATTCTACTCCTCTCTATCGCCACATATCTTTGACATTTCTTCTGTCTATTCCTTTCGAAACTTTAGAAGTTCACTTAGCTCTATAGTTTCCCTCATGGGACTCTTTTGCAGGTGCCTGGGATTTTGGAGATGCGTTAAAGGGACCGTTTGCAATGGGGGTCGTGAGCAGCATATAGAAACCCTTGGCGTTTACCAACAATGAATCTCAAAGGGTGGAGGAGCCAGCCCTCATGTGCTGAGCTACACAAGGTTCAAAATCAACACCATGAGCATCACATGCATCTAGCTATAATATCAATAATATGTTGTTGTAGTTGTTATTAGTAACAATGCTAGTTTAGTTTTAACAATATTATTATATCTATAGTTTCATCAGAATAGGTGGTACATGAAAGGTTTTCTATGGATGTTAGAATATTTCCTTCTTAGTGATTATTTAAAATTTTGTAGCTACCTGTATAAAGTTTTACATTAATTTGAAGGACAGTCTAAAATTCAATTGATTTGGACAGTAAAAAAATCATAATCTATGCTGAAGGTAGCTGCTAAGTAGATTTTGGTTGAACTTGAAACATGCACTTGTTAGTGTCTTATTGCTTGTTAGCTATTTCAGATGTAAAAGATGTATCCTGCAGCTATGTGTATGACATGTATTGTAAAATGACAATGTGGCTGTCATGAAGTTAGTTTAACAGTCCCAGTATCTGTGTGGGAATCCAGCTTTGTGCCCTTTGGACCAAAGTTCAACTCTTCATGAGTCTTAGGAAGCTAGCAGTTGCTGCAACACTGGAAAGGTAGTCCAACAGATGGTTAATGTACAGGTAAGGACACTTCATGTACGTTGAATTCATGATATTATCGCAAGTTCAAACACTGACCCATTACCAAGGATTAAAAATTGTTTAACAAGTCCCCCTCACTAATAAGGTACCTAAAAAACAATTGATATTGGATATTAAATGCTACAAATAGGAGGACTATGAGAAAAAAGCTCCCAAAAGAGATTGCTAATTAAATTTTAAAAATTGCTATTCCTTTAAGGCATTGGATGACTCCCTCAACAATGTGTTATGGGAAAACAGAGGCTTCCAGATAAGAGGCAACAATTAGAATCTTTCCGAATAACCTGGAAGCATTGAAATAGTAGCTTAGACCTGGAGAAAATTACAAGGATGGATTTATCAAGAAAAGTATGAGCAGAGGCCGTTGGACAAGAGACAAGAATTAGGAGATTATAGAATAACCTGGAAGCATTGAAGCAGTTAGTAAGGCTGAGGGTAAACTATGGAGGTTGTGTACAAATTCATCAAAAAAATGAGCTACTTACCAAAAAGCCTAGAATTACCGGTAAATGATATCTGAGGAGTGTGGGCATAAACTTCTACTATCTACTGGAATTTTGATCCATAGTGATCTAATACAAATTCCTCCAAAGGATGGACCTAAAGAGTAAAATATCTTGGGGAGAAAACATATATCATACAAGAATACTTTAAATTTCTTGGTTGGAAATATTGAAAAATGACAAGCAGGAACACTTGGTTGGGTAAATCCAGGAGAGCTATTGACATGAGAAATTGTACCAAGAGACGCTAACCAGCATCCCATTGGCACACCCGCAATCACTAAAGAAGCATGCCAACTGTCACCAAACTTTTATCACAAAATAAGCATGTACTTTTAAATAAAAGGATAAGATGTGAGTTTGTCAAACAACTGGACTTCACCAACAGTTGTGTAATAACTAAAAGGTCATTCCAACAACTGGCTGATTAGCTATCGATTCAGCCTAGTCCAGGTGGTGGAGAGTAGGAGTGTTATCCTCAATTCAAGTT
Source organism: Pseudotsuga menziesii (assembly GCA_001517045.1). NCBI lineage: Eukaryota > Viridiplantae > Streptophyta > Pinopsida > Pinales > Pinaceae > Pseudotsuga > Pseudotsuga menziesii. Next base: position 1,093 of record LPNX010407655.1, on the reverse strand, counting down.
TCTCACAACATTTTACTAATCAGAAAGATTGTTATATTGATTTTGTTGAGGACAAATCCAACTCTAATTTTGTATTCGAGTGGTGGAGGAAATGCAGAGTTGAGAAGTGGGAAAGTTCATATGAGAGGTAAGAGGTTCTTATTTATGACGATGTCCCTGGTTCACAGAAAAAATTATTTTCTGTTAGTTGGATAATGAAGCAAAGCCCACAGTTCAATGTTTTCCTTCAGTAATAATCAAATTTTAATTGCTGACAAGAAGTGCAAGAAGATGATTTATAAGTGCCAAATATTAGGGTTTGTTTCAGTTGGTGGATGGTAAAAAAAAGTTGGCAGTTATCAGATTCATTATGATTTATCTATTCATTTTCATGAAAGAGAGAAAGACACTTAAGGAGGGTGAATAGGAGGCAATGAAGTAAAATGGTGCTTTCTCAAAGAAGAAAACACAAAACGTTGATATCTTGAAGCACCAAGATGTTGAAAATTTGATATTTTGGAATAAGTTGTAGACTGGTTAAACGGGTTGTTTTTATTTAGGGAGTATAGGTTGGTAACCAAGCTGAGTAACCAAGGATATAAGCCAATCCAAGTAGCCAAGTGAGTAGCTATGGATCCAGAACCTTACTAGTCAGCTATGGAAGTGGGGGAAAGGGTCTAAGGGAATTCCTACCCATCAGAGGGAAACTTTCTTTTTGTTCTGCAACCTCTCTCTCCTGGCATTTAACCCTAAAACGAGAAGGTTTCAAAATATGTACGTCCTCCCCCACAAAAAAAACATGAATTCTTTGGGTTTTATATAAGTTTTTACGGGGGTAATGAGCACTCAGGATAACCCATTCAAATGAAAAGTTACACATATATATAGTCTAAGTTCGAGTTTAGCTCCACAAGAAACCATAACGTGTAGTGTTGAGAAGGCGGCATATGTATTGAACAAAGTTGAAGATACTTACTTGGGGGTTACTGCTAAGTTGGCTAGGAAGCCTTTACGAAAGATTTCACAATTGTCTTGTGGGGATCATTTTCGACTATAAATTAGTAGTAACAAGACATAACCTTTGAATATGGGCTGAATCTAAGGGTTGAAATAC
>LPNX010407613.1:17817-35637 GCA_001517045.1 Pseudotsuga menziesii | reverse complement strand
TAGGAAATTGTTGATCAAGCTTGCTTGATCAACTATGCTGAGTGTGAAGGAAATTCCAAAAGTGCAGACTGTCGACCTTACTTTGTATGTTTGATTGTGTGATAGGATATCAGTTCTTCTAATAGCATTCACTACAAGCAGCCCTTTCTTCTCATTGCATTCACTACAACAAATCATTCCTCCTTACTGCATTCAAAATGGTTCATCCAGTAAATCCCTTCACTCCCTTTAACTATCAGTAGTGGAAGGAAGACATGGAGGTACTGCTCCGCACCAAACATCTCTTTAGAGTCATAGAAGAAGTAGAGGAAGTGCCAATTCTGAATCATGACAAAGAAAAGTACTTGAACAGGCTTGATAAATCTCATGGATACTTCTTCTCCTCAGTCTCTTGAGATCTTCTATTCCACATCCAAGGATTGAAGAATCCCAAGGAGATTTGGGACAATCTTGCTTCCTTATTCGATAAGTAGGATGAGATGAGGATCCATCTACTAGAAAATGAACTAATATCTCTTAATCTATCCAACTTTGAATCACTGAATGATTTTTTCACAAAATTCAAGAACCTGATATACCAGTTGAAGCAATGCAAGGTAGAGAAGGAGGATGATCAGCTCATTCTTTCCATTCTCTCAAAAATCAGTGCAAACTACTTAGTCTTTGTGTCAAATTTTGAATCCATGAGGATCACTACTCCAAATTGGAAGATACACACTCTTGATTCTTTCATTGCATCTCTCACTTATGAGCATGATAAGTTGATCCAAATGGGGATCATTCTATCTTCTAGAGATCAAGTACTAGTTGTAGGAGAACCTAAGGGAGCGCATGATAAAGGAAAGCAAAGCGATAAGTGTCTTGTGAAGAAAGGGCATCCAAATGAACCTTTAGGTTCAAAGAGAAGCAAGAATAATGGCAAAGGAAAGCTCCTCTGCTCTTACTGTGGAAGGGGATTTCATTTAGAAAGCTCCTATATCAGAAGAAAACTTGATGAAATGGCTCTTATTTTGAAGAAACATAACATTCATGCACCTGCTAGCACAAGGACGGATGATTTTGAAGAAGAATATGAAGAATACCAAAGGAAAGGCCATGCACCGAACGCTTTCTTCTCATCAACACATGTCTTCCTCATTGATTTTGGAGCTTCCAACTATATGGCTGCATCCAGAGAATTAGTCTCTTCTTTTTAGTCCCTTGATAGTCCTATTATTCAGATGGGAAATAACAGTAAATTCCAAACAAAAGGGAAGGGATCTATCAATCTTGAACATGGAAGATTTAAAATTGTGCTATTTGTTCCCTTCCTAGCTTCAAACCTGTTATCTGTCTACCAGATGACCCACATTGGATCTCCAAAGTGAATGATCTTTGGTCCTGACTCAGTAGAGATCATAGATATCTCTATTGGGACCATCATAGAGAAAGGTTTTGTAAATCATGCCTCAAGAGCATATTATTTCTCACATTTCATGCCTCCTTCAAAACCAGTGCACTCTAAGTAGCCACTTGCAAAGGAAGGTAAAATCATTTAATATGTTTTTTTTGAAGCTCCCACCACTATTGCAAATCCATATTTTTTAGTTTATCATATTGAGACTCATGGTTATTTAGATCTAGATTCAGTCCCTACTTCCAAACTGGAATCTAGGAATATGACTAGAAACCCATATGACACTTAGAAAGGAAATACCCTTGCGCTATGCCATGCTATCTTACCTCCTTCCGAGGGATGCAATAGAATCCATGTAGGATGCTACATGGAAAGGGCCCAGTCTCACTACATTCAGAAGAATAGATGTGATCATACACCTCTTCATCCAGCAAGAGACAAAGGTTACATTCCTCCTTCCTTCCATCATCAATTTTGGAGAAGAAGGAAAAGTCTACATGCCAGGCCCCGGAATACCTGTGCACAGCAAACTATGCATGTTGCCTTGCTACCTCATAGAGATGAAGATTGCAGCAACATATTTTCAATTTTTTCAAACTTGAATCCTGATTCTACCTACTTAGATAGAGGGGGGGATTTTTTCCCATGTGGTTTTTTCCCCAGCTCCTTGTATTAAGCAGTTACTTTATTTTACTTTATGTAATGGGTGACCTATGGTCTTAGTTACTAGGGCCCACAGATTGTCCATGTTAGCATTCTGGGGTTTTGTTAGGATTATTAATCCTCCCTTGTCCAATATGGTCATATGTCTAAATCAGGAGTCATGTCTAAATCGGGACTCCATCCAGTCTATTTTTAGTCACTAGTGCCATTGGGTACACTTGGCCTAGTTGGGGCACATGTTTCAGTTACCAAAGTGTGGGGAATACTAATTGAGGCTTAATGCCACTTATTTCACTTGCATGCATCTGTTTAGGAGCCTCCTAGACCAATCCCTACAATTTAGGAGCCATTGGGAGTGTCGATACCAACCAAGGTCAGTTGAGTTGAGTTGGTTACCAGTCAAGATAAGTTAGGAGTCAACTACATTCAGTTCTAGTCCTCTGCATTCAGTTAGCAATAGGTTTGCATGGCTGCATGTAGGAGAGGAACATTTCTCACCTACCTCAGTCAGTTAGCCTCAATCAACACTGAATTAGACACTTGAGTTATGTTTTAGAACTCCAATGAACTCCAGCGATGGTTTAGACAAGGTCACTTAACCATTGATTCCTTCGATAATGATTTAGACAAGGTCTTAGTTACCTACAGTCAAGTACAGTGTAATCAATTTGAATTTACTCATGTGGATTTGAATTGCTTGTGGCTATTTATCCATTTTAATTCATTGTAATTATTATCTAATTACTTTTTCATTAATGAAAGCATTCACAGTTGCAAGCCATTTTTGCACTATTTCATTCTTCAATTGCTGAGTAAATTGTGTGATCTATTTTGTGAGTTGTGTGTTTCTCTACATATCTATGTGCTCAATTTATAGTCTAATGGTGTAAATCACATCTAATCCATGATTGTAACAATCAAAATATGTGCGCAGGTATGTACATGATTTTTTTTAATTTATATTAATTGTCAATTTTAAAAAATGTATGGACTAACATTGAAGTATATGTACACTAACATTAAAAGTTGTCATTTGTGATTTATTATTTATTGTGTAGGATTTTCTGTCTTGTTGGGATTCATGATATAGATACATCAATACCATACAAGGCTAGCACCTTACATGGGAGTAGATAACTTCACTCTATTCAAACAAAATCCTTCCAAAACGTGTTTACATTTGACAGTAGAAATCAATCAAGTTTTTGTCATATTTGCACTGAAAATGTTGAATCTACAGAAGTTTATGAAAACATAACAAACACCTACGTAAAAAATTGGAAACACACAGAGATTAATCCAAAAGGGAAAATGCCACTAGCAAGCATAGACGAATTAGAATTAGAAGAAATAGCAATATCATCTGATGGCGATAGAATTTCAGATCTTGTTAGCGAAGGTAATGATCTTGTTGATTGTTCATTGTTGTCCATCACCTTATGTGTATATAATCAATTTAATTGACTGAAAAACTCTAACGCAAATTGTATTTTCACAGGAGATGTTTTCTCTGTGATTGCACCTTTAGACAATGACGAAAATGTAAATTATTATTTGATGCAATGCACTGAAGGAAATATGAAGTTATTGGAGGACTGCAATGACAACGGATTTATATATGAGAGAGGATCCATCATTTTAAAAGGTTATTTTTTTCAGCAGATCCATATGACTGAAAATTATGTCTAGTTTCGAGATTATGAACCTGATGTTATATGTTGTCAGTATAGTCATTTATTATGTGCATCTCGAATAAAATTGGTACAAGTTCCGTTGAAAAAAAACTTAAAAAATAGAAATTTAAAACTGTCCAAATATGACCATAAATGGATAATTGAAGACGGCATTCCATTGTGATGTTCTTAACTATATAAAAAATGAAATGATCGACAATTTTGTACATGTCAAATGTTGTGTCATTTATATAAAATTCATAACATTCATTGTTAACATTCCTAACATTTCCTATCAAATTTCTTAAGATTCATTATTAACATTCCTAGCATTACTATCAAAACTTCCTAACATTCCTAACATTTATTCCTAACATTCCCCACATTCATTCCTAACAAATTTTCCACATTCATTCTTAACATTCATAACTTTCCTATCTTTAGATTGCACCTATCAAAACTTCTTAACATTTCTAACATAAAAATATTTTTTATTATTTATAATTTTCAGAATAATGTATATATAGAATTAGTAAGTTTTTGTAAATAATATCTTGTATTAATAGTGCAAATTACAGTAGTGTTTGCATGGTGGATGTTATGACTTATGGAAAATGAAAACAATTAAATATAAGATAAGAGTACTCAATAATGTTAGAGGAGGTTGTATATAAAATGCTTGTAAACATTCCTCAACCATTTGGTTGTTATTTTGAAGTTGTTTCCTTAAGGGACAACTAGTTAATTTAAAGAGTGGTAAATACAGTGTATATTAAAGAGTTCTAAATATTGTGTTTATTGGGTGATTTAAAATAAATTTATGGGAATGAAAGTTGCTAATCTAATTCCACTTGAACTTGTATTTTTTTTGAAGTAAGCTAAATGATCATTTTAAGTTTAACATTAAAACTCGCATTTAAGGAATCAAGTTGCTAATGTTACCTTAGTAATAAAAAATATTCCATGTGAGGCAGAGGCATTTAACCAATGGAAAGTAATAAATTAAAGTTCTATGATGAGAGATAATATTGTAGTTATGTATATGACCATTATCTAAACTTTGACTGTGAATACAATATGTGAGTTAGGAATATGACTTAAATGTGCAATATTGCAATGTTGGGGTTCCCTTGAATTCAAGAATTCTCAACATTATGAACCTTGGATATCTTACTAGGATTTGATAATGAATGGTATGGTGAAGAAAATGTTATGTGTGTATTAATACTACATTGGTATGATTTCTGCTAGTGGTATGATTATCCCATAACTTTAGTGACATAATTGTTAAGAATGTTGAGAACTCTTTTGTCATTTTTGAGTCATATTGTTATAGAAATAGTAAGTACTCTTTCGATTTGGTTTTACAAATTGATGAAAAAGTAAAGTTGAGATCATGTTCTATATTTGAAGCACGAAAAGCAGCTAGTGTAAGTCTCCTAAAAAATTTCCATGGGCCATAAATCCTTATAGCTAGAAACTATAAGTATGAATTAAGGATGTGTGTTATTTGATAAGATATCAAGTTCATCGTATTAAAGAATTTGGATTCAAGTTCAAATATCATAAATAATAAGATCAAACCTTTGTGATAGAATGAATCTAGCTAGTGAATTCCTAACATTTCCTAACAATTATCCGTAACATTCCTAACATTCCCCACACTCATTCCTACCATTCAGTCCTAACATTCCTCACTTTTTTTTCTTTATATTGCACCTATCAAAACTTCCTAACATTCATTCCTAACATTCCCCATATTCATTCCTAACATTCCTAAAATTTCCCCAAATTCATTCCTAACATTTCCCACATTTATTATTAGCATTGGATTGCACCTTCCTAACATTCCTAACATTCTGCACATTCAACCTAACATTCATTATCTATTATTCTTAACATTATATTGCACCTTACTAACATTCCTAACCTTTCTAACATTCCCCACATTCATTCCTAACATTCATTATCTAGTTTTTAATAAGGACCTAGATATACCTAATATTATCTAATAGTTCTTAAAATGAATATAGCTAATTTATTGTTGGATGTATGAGGAATTAATCTTCCAATATTTGTGTTTTTGATGTTTTAAATGAATGGAACCAATATGGTCAAATATTAAGTGAAGTTTACATTTCTTTATGTCAAGGAATCAATTCATGAACATGTTAAATCTTAATTTAAATCATAAATTAATAACTTATTTGATATTTTAATAATTTAAACATAAATTATATCTACAAATATTTTCATTATTCCATAGAATCATAAAAAAATGTTCTCGATTTGAAACTGGTAACTTTTTACTTTAAAAATATCCTATTTTTCCATGAACACTGAAGCAAAAATCTCTAAACACCATGAGAGCTTGGACTGTACAATATATTTTCATTAAGTGATTGAATGAATTAAACCACTTACAATAACTATTTTTTCAAAGTATTAAATTTAAATGTCTCTTTATCAATTTAAATTTGAATTTAAGTCTCTTTATCAATTAACCATGTTCTCTAGAACTAAGGAGAATCCATTAGAATTATTACGATAGGTGGTTACAATGTAAGCACTCAAAAATAGAAACATTTAAAATCATAGTAGTCATATTTATCTAGTAAGCCCATACTAAGAAAGCCAAATATGAACAAATCAAGAAGTTAGCAATGGTAATCATAGAGCTAATATTGGAGTAGCAGGATAATTTTTTTGACTTATTTCGTATTAACTACATGGGATATGTTAGGTACACTGATTAGAAATATACATACTTAGCATAATAAGAGACATGTTATAATTAAATAGAGTATAGGAATCAATGGCACTAATTATAAACACCCTGTATTACACTTGTATGTGATTCCAATCTTGTGGCATAAGTTGTTACCTTTATATTAACTATACTCGTTGCAATTCTATCACCATTATCGAGTAGTGTGTATATTCTCCTTTTTTCCGTAATAAACACTATGGAATAGTGAGAATTACTGAGTGTTCATTACACATAGGTTAGGCATTACTTCAATATCAGCTTGGTTCTTGTATACAGTAAGTTCAAGCTCAAACCTATGATACTAGCTTGGTTATATTTAAGTTAAAGCTCAAACCTATGATACTAGCTCTATTGGTATAATAAATATGATCCATATATTATGCATATTACTTAGTTGTATCAGTACAATTAAACGTGCTATCTAAAAAAAATAGGCTTTATAAAAGGTATTCCCATACATCACATGTGTTCACTTTAAATACTATGATTCTAGTCAAAGTTGATTCACACCAATTTATAAGTAATACATATGTAATTATACTATAATGTAATAAGGAGCTAACATTGACTGTACTAGTTATGATAATCAAGCCAATAAGACCATGTTAATAGGGGGTAATCATGTTTCTATAACCACTTAAACTATAGAGAACTTAATGGTTCTAGTTCAGATTTATGAGCTTCTCTTCAGCTTGTAATTAGTCGACATGAGCTCTACATATTATATATAATAAATAATCATTACATTGTTCATACTATAACTATGTGTAACTAAGAAGATACTAGTTCCAATCCCTACTTCTATTCCCATAAAAGCCAAAGAATACAATCTATAAATAACTATGTCCACATGAACAGAGTGCATGAACTCTGTCCATGTTGACAGAGTTCATACACTCTGTCCACATGGACAAATTTTATGCACTCTGTCACATGGACATAGTTCATGAACTCTGACCACATGGACAGAGTTCATGAACTCTTTCCACATGGACAGAGTTATTTATAGACTGTAAAATTAATTTAAAATTAATGTAAAATAATTAAAAATCAATGTAAAATATATTTTTGTTAATGCATATTTTTTTTAAAATTTTTTGATTTGAGCATACCTGTTTATTTTTCGCTGCAAAAAGACACCGATGAAACCAACCTTGAGCATCCAAAGCTGAACAACGAAGGAAGAAAAATGAAGCCGAACACCGAAAAAACGAACGATACCTGCCAACAATGTACAAAAGTTAGAAAATTAACAGAAAGATAAAAAATTATGAAAATTAACAAAATTAAAATTACCTTTTGAGAGGAGCGAACAAAAGGGTGTCGGGGTGGCGACTCTCCATTCCAAGAGGAGGCCAGAAGGGTGGCGGGGTGGCGAAACTCAACCACATCAACCAAGTGACTAGGTGACGACCACGCGGGCAACCAGGGTGGCAGTACCAGGCAGGTGGCAGAACTTGGTGGGATGGGGACCAGGCGGGCGACCAGGAGATGACAAGCGGGACGTGGACCAGGCGAGTGGCAAGATGGGAGACCAGGTGAGGACAAACAGGATGCGTGACTTGCAAGCAGAAAAACGATGGGAAACGACCTGGCAGGGTGGCACGACGGGCGACCTGTAGGCAAAAAAAATGATAGGTGGTGACCTAGCAGGGTGGCACGATGGATGACAATAGGCAGCTTGAAAGATGAAAAACATCAAATGTTGACCGCAACTGACCTTTTATGCATAAATATTCAATCAAATAATTATTTGGTCGAATAATTGTTCGGTCGAATACTTTTTTGACTGAATAATTGTTCGGTTGGATACTTGTTCAACCGTATAATTATTCAGATGAATAATTATTGGGACGAATAAACATAGAAACACCGGTCAAAATTACTCACCGGCTATGCGTTTTCACATATTTTGATGTCTCTGTTAATTTAAATGGTTCACCGTTAAAGATTATTTGGCCGAATAAAGGATTGATTATTCGACCGAATAACTTCCGTTATGTTTTTCAGGCACCCGATTCTCATGAAAGTGTTACCCAACTTCATGTTTTCACCCCTTAGGATTTTAATCGATAATATAAGGTACATATTGTAATAAAATAAAAAAATTACTACTTAGTTCCTTCATAGACATTGAACCTAGCTTAATATTGAAAAATTCCTTATCCCTTTATTCATAATACTATTCAGATAAACAAATTTCTTTTAAAGTATTTCTTAAGACTCCTCCAAGTTACATACTTTTCTTTAATATTTTTCGCTCGTTTTATATCCTGCCACCATATATCAACTTTTCTAGTTAAGTTATAGATAGCTATTCTAGCTTTCAACCTGTCTGAATAATTATAAATTTGAAAACATTTCTTCATCCCAAAAAAACCATGCCTCATTTTCTTCTCCTTTTTCCACCTCACCATTAAACATAGGGGGGTTTATCTTGTAAAACTCTCCTAAAATTTCCTCATAAGGTTTATATTTTCTCTTTTTAGGACTGTTGTCACTATCACTAATTTCACTGGAATATTTATGTTTATCTCTATGTGACCTAGCTTTAATAATTGAAGAGGAATTACTTTCATTATTAGATAATTTTAACTTCTTACCTTTACTCTTGTAGGATATAGTTCTAGTTTCATATTCATGTTTGTTTCTTTAATCCTTTCCTTCGTTATGTATTTTATCGAGCAATAATTGATTTAGTTCTTCCTATGCTCTTAGGATTCTTTCATTATCTTCCTTAACATCTTTAATTAAAATTTTAAGTTTTTTATAGTTTTAAGTGACTTAGATGGTTGACTATTTAATTCTGCATATAAATTATCTGGATTATTATGATGTGATCCATCTTCAGCACATGCCTTTACTCCTTCCATTTCCTGCAAAATAAAAATTTATATTTATGTACAAAAACAATATTTAAACATAGTCAGCATTTTTGTTTTCCTGCTTTTGTATGTGAGTTGAGACAATCTTAAAGCTTAGTGTTTGGAAATTCGCTCTGATACCACATGTAACAACTCCATAATTTCATCCAATAAAAAAAAATTGTTACTGAAATCTTAGATCAGTATAAGACCTAATCTAGCTTTACATGGATTTTAAGATCCTAATAATTAACTTATCAATTAAAAAATGGTAAATCTATAAAAAAAATTCTAAAACATTATTTAGGTTTCAAGTCTTCAATTAAAATCACTTAATTCAAAATTTGATGAGTTATGTCTGATTTGTCGTAAGCTACATTTTAAGAGATTACTTCTTTTATCAAAATATATATGTCATCATGTTTTGATATTCTCAATTCTCTTCTTATTAAACATATAATGAAACTAGGATCTAGGTTTTTAAGGGTCTTACTTAGGTTATGAAGCTAAACGGTTAACTTTGAAGTATTTGCAGGTTTCTCCAAAGGAAGGTAGCCCTATTCTTTATATCCTATACAAACTAAAAGAACCTAAGGGACAAACACCTAGTGACAAATAAATGGCTATGGAAAAAATACAGAGTTCTCTTTCCAACTATAGAAAGTGGGTGTAAAATATTTTAACCATGTGCAAGTGGTAAAAGTGTTCCATGATAAGGTTTAAGTTCTTTCCATTTGTCAAAGGTGTAAAACCTAAAAAGGTTTTAACCCTATGCACTAATATTCAACATTGTTCTGCTGCATTGTGGGAAGGGTGATGTATTAACTCAAAATTTGTAAAAATTTAAAGTTTTTCATGTAACATAAAATGTCAAGATGTCGTTTCCAATGAACCATTAACTGTTAGCGGATATTTAAACAGTTAAAAATAACAAAGAGAATTTCTTTTCTTTGGTTTTGTATAACTTAATGGCTTATATTAAAATACTATGTTAGTAATGTTAAACATAGTAGTTTGTGTTTTTTAGAAAGTGAGAAAAGAAATCTGCATCTTAAATAATGCTAAGTGTGTTAATTTCTTCTTTTGTCAAGTAGGAAAGAATCTTAGATGTGATCGGGGCTTACTTAGCTTATAGTTAACATAGTGGAATGATGGTTCTTTTACAGGTTCTAATAGGTAAGTAGTTTGTTCCAGTAAATTATCCAGATCAAGAAATATATTGCACTAGCATAGGATAAAATGCTAGTAATTTAAATTGTTTGTTTGCAACTTGACCCTGTAAGGGGTAACGTTGACATTGCTAAAGTCATCAAACTACATAAAGATGTAAAACAAAACTGTGGAAGGATGGCTTATATGCATGTTCAGTTTACCACCAAAATGGAATCCAATTAATTCATCATGTAATTTTTTAACTATTTGCTTAATTTTTTCGAAATGAAATGTTTAAAAACACTTCTAAAGAACACTTCTACTTTTGCTCATAAGAATTTATGATCTAACATTTTTATAAAAGAAAAGATATGTTTTGCATGCAAATTCCTATAATTACATATCTGTTGTATAGCAATTGGAGTATGGTTCTATTCGTATTCAATTGAATTGTTTTGTAAACATTAAAATACTCTATGGTGTTGAACTATTACTTGGTTTTCTTGTTTATAAAACTTTGGTTTCTATGAGCTCCTCTTTTCAATAATATCATTATACTTGTTAAGAGTATTTACATAATGACCCTTGTAGCAGGGATTTCTCCCTTGCCACAAGGCAGGAATGGATACCTTCCGTCTATAGGACGGAAGAATAGGTTCCTGGTGGTGAATGCAGAAAATAAAAGCAGAAATGAAATAGGACAGAAATGAAAAATAGCAAAGAAAGAAGCTCTTTGCAAACAATGTTAGGGTTCAGCTCCAATACCCTACAAGAACATGTTAGAAACTTTCAAACAAACAATGGATTAGATAAAATCAAATAAACAAAACAAAACAACAAATTATACCTTCTCTCGATGGAATGGGCCACCATGCCCTAGCTTGGAGAGCACCTTTCTTGGCAATGGGGGAGCTATGGCTCAAGGGGTAGGAAGGATGAGAGGGAGTGTGGGTGGCTTGAGAGACAAAGAGTCTCAAGGCATCCACTTAGGTAGCATAATAGTATGCAAGGGAGAAGTGTTTTGAGAGTGACCCCTACCCCTCTATTTATAGCTTTTTTGGGGCTTTTTAGGGTTTTAAGCCCCTGGTTGGGGCTTTAGCCCCTTTCGCCCTATCTTTAGTTCCTTTTGGGGTTTTTAGCTCCTTTGAGGGGTTTTAGCCCCTTTTTGGAGGATTTAGCCCCTAGGAGAACTATTTAGGCTCTTTTTTAGGGTTTTTAAGCCCTTTTGCTCATTCTGAAGCCTTTTTTAGGGTGTGGGGGTCCAATAGGGTGAAATGAGGGTCATGCATGGGTGTCCTTGGGTGGTGTAGGCCATGTAGAGCTGAGTGAGGGATTTTTTGGGTTAACAAATTGCCCCCTGATGTGTGAGGGAAGGAGCTCATCGTATGGGCGACGAACATCATAGGATTTTATACAGAGAGGTGGTGTTTCCTAGGTTGGGGCATGGTGGCTTTTGGTTTTTATATTAATATGGTTCCCATCAATGGGTGAGATACAAATAATGTGTGACATGTATATGGATGAGTAAGGAATCCCCATGCTCGTAACAATGTCGAAAGAATAATGTGATCTATGCTCTATAATACAAGAGCTGATCATATACAACTGATGATACATAGTGGTTGCCTCAATGAGAGGCTGAATACAATACTGATCTAAAGAACTGCTATATTCGACCCATGGAATTCTCATGGAATGCTATATCTTCATGACTGATAGCTTGATGGATCTAGAATGGTACATAGCTATATGGACTCACTGATGGAAAGTCAGAGTCTTTGTGGTACAAGTATGCTGTATCAATCATAAATCTATATAGAAGTGTTCTTGGGGATTCTAAACACTGTCTCCAACATAACCCAGAAATCACAAGGGACATAAACCTATTTAGGTCCCTCAAATAGACTAATCAATGTGCTAGAGTTAGGTGACATCCGGGATATTTGACAAAATACTGCACGGACCAAACCCTGTATGAATCTCAATGATGCAATGATGTAGTTGGATTCAAGCACATGAGAAACAACCATCCTGAGAGGCACTAAGGACTCCTCTCAAGTGGTACGAGGAACTCATTGATGAGGTTAATGAAACCAAGATACAGGAACCTCTGGGTCTATCCTTTGGAATATGTGTGTTTGTTGTCGACAGAGGGATACCTGCCCTAGGTCAAGGAAATGGTGTTTCCTTAACCAGAAGCACGGAGGAGATAACCAAAAGATGTGAGACAATATGTGGATTGACCCACTAAATGGGGAGGGGGGGGGGAGGGAAAGAGTCGAACAGGGGCAAGGGGAGTGTAGTAGAAACAAAATTCCTTTGTTTAGAGTATGAAGATAGGGCAGACTAGGAAACAAATGAAACTGACTCATGGGAATGGGATCATAGCTATAATACCGGGAATGTCACTGCATATGGAAAATACTTGGGGGAGGTAGATGCTTTTAATACTGATGGGATCCAAGGAAGACACATTGCAGAGTACTTTGAAAAAAGGTGATCCAAAGTGGGAATGCTGGCAAACTATTTTCTGTGGGGTGGTGTCTAGAGACACCATTGTGGTACGATCTTGTGGATTTTTGGTGATCCCAAGAAAGTAAATGCTTGATGGTGCTTTCAATTTTAGAGAGTCTGAAAGCATGAAGAAGACTCTAGTGGGGGATCTATTTTGTTGGTAGTCTCCCGTGCCTGAAAAATGATAAAAGTATACGTAGGAGAGCTTTCCCATCCTATAGGGGATGAGAGATTTCTTTACCATTGATAGTCCAATCAGGCCGAAAAAGGTTAAACCTATACTGACTAGATGGTCATTCAGATTCTTTTACAAGCGTGAACAAAACCAAGTTTTCTTGGCAATATTTTCTTGATGAGAAGGTTGGAAAAGATCTTAATGACAACCCATGGTGAGCTTTTTCATAAAGTGCGGCCCCTCTTCCCGAGAAAGCATAAAAGTATCTAGAGGGGAATGATCTTCGCTTGAATATGCCAAGGTGGTCCTTTTCATTTGATTGTCTACATAGTGTGCTCAGTAATCTTTTCATTCTTTTAGGAGTCAGAAAAGAGATTAAAGGAAACTCTAGTATGGTCAACCGATTATGGTGGCACAGAAGGTGCCCCATGTCGAGACGGTGGACAGTGGTCCAAATGTTATCCATGGAGTATGGACGGAAGAAGTGGATCTTAAACATACCAATACATGCATGGGATAGATTGCGGTAGAGGCACGCGAGTCGGTGTGACCGAGGCACACAATTTGAGGTGGCTTTCGGACAGAGGTCAGGAGAGCTATGTGTGAGTTGTGGTGGATGGACTTGACTACTGTGATATGCGTGCAAGTTCGGAAGTAGTTATACGCCAAATACATGCAAGAGAAATAATTCGTCTTCTGGACAATGGTCGAGATATCCGCATAAGGTGCGGTGGATGAAGTAGAGGCTATATGATAAAATAAAATTGATGTTCCTTAATGAGTGGTGGCATGAGAACCCACATGAGTAGTGGTAGGAAAGTGTGATGCAAGTACAAGTCTGCAGACACTTGCATCACCATGATGTGGCTTGTAAATCGAGGTAACTTCCAGGGAGCGATCCCGAAATTTGTTTGTTAAACATGAGACAATGGTCTCATAAGGAGATGGAAATTTGAGCCCGAAGGTGTGAGAGGTGTCTCGAACAGGTTCCGAGTGACTTTGAATTAGAAGCTAATTGTGCTACCCTGACTTGTGGAAAAAATGTTGAAAAACAAAAAGGGAGAAAACTACGCTATAAGGGACTCATAGTGGTTATATCAGGGATAGACTCTCTTGAGGTGGAGCCCGTTGCGCAGCTTTTTCAAGAGTCAACCGTTTGAGTCAGCGAAGAGGTATGCCCCCTTTCTGAGATGAAGGTCATTGGCAAGGGGGGATGACGAAATATGGTATTTTATGGGAAGAACCGATTCCACACTATGGTTTAAAGGGAATGGGGTAAAACCGGAGGCAGTCTTATAGATCTCTTAGTCATCACATAAGTGGTGTCGTGATAGATCAGGTGGATATTCCACAAGTGATGAGACGGAAGGGCGACTAGTGCTAGAGATCATGTAAATGGTATTGGTTGTGGTTTCTGTGGCCTTGCCCCTAGTCTCTGTTGGAGAAAGAGGGGCAGGCCTGGAGATAGAAGGAGTCTTTGATGGACCTGGAGGTAGGTGAAACATCATCTCAATTGGATGGACATGAGTCAACACATCTTGGGGCCTTAGAGGTAGGGTAGGTGGTTCAAGGTACCACATAGGATCTCCCAGTGTGAAATCCTGTAGATTGCAGGTTGCCAAGACAGACTTACTCACGATCCCGGATGGTAGGAAAAGGAAAAGGAAAAGAAAAAGGAAAAGGATTATGTTGATCAGGAATGAACACCACTGTTTCCCTAGTAACTTAGGTTAAGGTTGTGACTGAGGTTGCGGATGGAGCTACGGTTACAAAACCATGGAAGAGATAGGTCTGATGGACCATTGGTGGTGGTGGAGATAAGAGGGTCAGTAAAACTAGAAATCATGTAAATGGACATGGTGTCCAAAGAAGGAGGTGGGGGCTGAACTTCTTCGATCAGGGTGATCTCAGATTCAAGGGAATGTTGTTGAAGGTCAGCTAAAGCCATTCAGAACTCTAACAAGTCTTAGCAATGGTGATAATAGTGTCCATACAAATAGCAGAGGGCACAAACATGGTTTGTTCTCAATGACTTGTTTCTCATTATTATCCCACTTGGAAGTTCAACCATGGGGAAGTTTGTCATTGTATCGATGGCATCCAAATGTGCGCGGATTATGGGAATCTCAGGGTAGTTCTAAGTTGGATGGCCCTATTCTTCATAGACAGTGCAAGGTGAGATCTGTTGAGGTTCAATGGTAGTTTTCGCATTTTTTCCCCTGGACCTTTTTGGGTGTGATGGTGCGGGTGCAGGTGCAGTGGTTGGTTTTTGTGGTTCGAGTGGAGGATGAGACTCAACCACAATGGGTTGCACAAGGGTTAAGACTACCTGGGGCATTGGTGGTTGAGTTGGTGGATCAATATACCACATGAGAATTCCCAATGTAAAGTTGGGTAACTTTAAGGTGGCCATTACTAGCTTACTCATGACACCAGACAGGAGAAAGAGGAAGGGAATTGTGTGGACTAGGGAGGAGCCCATATAACTCCCTGATGGTTTTATGTGGGGATGAGGTTGTGGTTGCGGCTGCGCGCAATGCTGCGGCTGCAGATGATGTTGCAGGTACCACTAGTACAAAATGAGGAATTCGCTTCTAGGTGACTAAAAATTCTAGTCACCATAGGTTTCTCAAGTGATTTACAACTAAATATGAGAAATTTTGATTGATCCAACTATAAATGAATAAAATTTACGACTAATTTAGTCACCAGTTAACAAATATGACTAGATAATAAGTGATAGAATTAAAAATGACTAACATAAACGACTAATTTAGTCACGGCATAAAAAATGACTATCGAGAAGAATATGAATTAGTCATTTATGTTAGTCATTTTTAATTGTGTCATTAAAAATTGCAAATTTGACAATGAAGTGTAAATTAAATTTTGTAAACTATAACACCTTCTATTAGTTATATTGGTGCCATTCACCTCGATCTTCAGAGATCCACCAAACCAATTGCGCAAATTTTCTCTTGACCATCTTTATCCCTGCTACACCATTGAAGCAAACCCAACTAAGCGCGTTCCAAAGGAAAATTAGGTTCCTATGTCAATTATGAATTAGGTACTAGAACCAATACCATATCGATACTTAGCTAGAAGAACTATATTAGTCATACATCCCCTCAAGAACCGACCATTCGAATGCACCTCCTCCACATAGACTTACCAAATGCATCTAATGCATGGCAAAAAAAACATGTCCTCTTTGGATCTGTGGGCTGAAGGTATCATTCGACCTCTGCTCCCCTATTTTTTGCACTCGATACCCTATTTTTTCAGATGATAGGTCGGTTTAGGATCTCGCAGTGACCAGTTGGAGCACTTCAAAGGTATGGTTCTTGTTGCTCCGATCATGTTTATCACTCCAATTAATAACCAATTGTTATGGATTTTTATAGGTCTCAATGCTGTTGGAGTTACTACTTCTACTTTATATTCACAAGTATCACCATCTCGAGCCTATGCGTTCATAACCATATGCATTTTGATCTTTCATCCTTGGAAAAGCATGAGCACCATCCTACAATGCCACTATTTGCAAAGGTCACTAGTTTTTGCACATCAACATTCCTCACACGCTCCAAAGGAAAACTGAAGCAGACATTAGAAGAAGTGATTAAACTTTGGAAGGAGGTTTACTTGTTGCAAATGTCATTGTAGAGTAGGGGTCGAATGATACTTTCAATCCACAACTCTAAAGTTGATGTGTTTTTTGGCCATGCATTGGATGCATTTGGTAAGTTTACGTGGAGGCACATTCGAATGGCCAGTTCTCGAGGGGATGCAGAGCCCTCATCTGCGGCTATTGTCGGTCACCGTCTCGAAGTGTATTGATCATATTTCGGTACCGATCAGACTCGATGATTTAGCCGAGAAGTGGCGACTACAACCGGCTTCCGGGCCAAGTCGTCGACTCCGTATACTACTCCATTTATAAAACTAAACAACTTATACGATAATTATTAAAAAAATATAATATATACCCAATTACCATGATTTATATAATAAAATAATAAAAATAAAACAAAAATATATATATAAAAAACAAAACAAAAACCTATATAATTTATATATATAAAAAAATCTATATAATTTATATAATAAAATAATAAAAATAAAACAAAAAAATCTATTTTGCCACCCAACTCTCCACCCATCTCTGTTAGGGCATGATGGCCGATTTTCCTAAACCCCATGGAGATTTCATCCTCTAATTCCATTAATGACTGTTGGGGCTCCGACCCTAAAGGTCCTTAGTTTTGGTAACTCCGCAGTTTTTGAGGAAGTGTAAGCGAAGTTACAACCTAAAATAGTCTTAGGGGTGTCGCGGGTGGGTCGAAACCCCTCTTTTTAAATAGGCACTTATGTAAAGAAGTAGGCACTTATGTAAAGAAGCAGGGTGAGGTCTTGAATGATTATCTTATTAAGCTAATGTAATACGAAGATAAGAGATTGTATAAGGGTTTTTGTAAGAAGGTTAAGTCCCAGCTGTGTGCGTGGATGACCTCTGGAGCTGTGTGCACATAGGGGTTGTGTTGAAAAGGAAGATCTGTAGCTGTGTGCACGGCTTTGAGGACTGAAGGGATCTGCAGCTGAGTGCGAAG
>LPNX010407613.1:0-13326 GCA_001517045.1 Pseudotsuga menziesii | reverse complement strand
TACCCCATTACATGGCTCATTTGTCTATCTGCCTACCATATTTCCCTGAAAATCCCACTAAAAAGCCTCCAAAAGGCCTAAAATGCCTCTAAAAGGCCATAAATCCATCTAAAAAGCCTCCAAAAGGCCTAAAATGTCTCCAAAAGGCCAAAAAACCCCCTTTTTCCTCCAAAAATGTCCAAAATTCCTCTAAAAATAGCAAAATCCCCAAAAGGGAAGAAAAAATATAAAAATAATGAGGAAAAGGAGGAAAAACCCTAAACAAGCTGCCCTAAACCATATGGTTTCCAAAACCATGGGCCAGCACTCCACCACCAAAAAACTATAAATAAGTGGTGGAGACCCCTCATTTCACATCCACAGTCAAAAACATCCTGCCTCTGCCGAAATTATTCTCGAAACCCTAGCTTACCATCAAGCTACTTTCACCATTGAGAACCCTTTTGGCCCATTTCCACCACCGGAAAAGGAAAAGAAGCAGCTTGGAGCTCGAAGCCACCGACATCGGACCAGCGCAACGGACTCCACCAACCTCCTCATCGGAGGTAATATCAATAAAATCACCATTATACATTTCTTTACTGTTTTTTTTGCTTCATGTTATTTACTTTCTACTACTTTAGCTTAGTTTTTTCAGTTTATTTTTGTTTACATCATTGAACTGCTACTAAGGATTCCAGATTCCTTAGTAGGTGCTCATCAGCACAAGCTAGGGTGAAAAACCGAGCTACAGTTTTGGCGACTCCGCTGTCTTTTTTAAGTTATTTTTCCGTACTGTACTTTCGGCTGTCGTTTTCGGCCGCCGGAAACCGCGTTTTTTCCTTCCGCAGCCGCGGCCCGACCGCGCATTTCAGGCCCTAACCCGCGACCAGCCTGCCGCTGTATAGGCTGAACCCCAAGTATAAGGAAAACGTTAGACTGGAGTTAGATAAGATGCTTGCTGCAGGAATTATTGAGCCTGTTGAAGAGCTCGAATGGGTCAGTCCGATGGTAGTCCAAGAAAAGAAGACTAAGGGTGAAATCCGAATCTATGTTGATTTAAGGAAGCTAAACGATGCGTGCCTACATGACCCTTTTCCTACTCCTTTTACAGATGAAGTTCTTGATAATGTTGGAGGTCAAGAAGTATACTCTTTTACTGATGGATTTTCAGGTTACCATCATATCAGAATTTCCCCAGAGGATCGACATAAGACAACATTTGCTACAGATATGGGATCCTTTCAGTACACAGTTATGCCTTTTGGATTAAAGAATGCACCTGCCATGTTTTCTCGAGTCATAATTTGTGCATTTAAATACTTTATACATAAATTATTAGAAGTGTATTTTGATGATTGGACTATTTTTGGGTTACTAAAATACCACATAACTAGTTTAAGACTTATGCTGGACAAGTGTAGACAGCATCAGATTTCCTTGAACTTAAAAAAGTGCATCTTCTGTGCACCCTTTGGAATCCTGTTAGGTCATATTGTTTGTAAGCAAGGATTGATGGTGGATCCGGCGAAGATAGCAATTATCGTGAACTTTCCACCTCTGAAGTCAGTCAAGCAACTGTGCACTACACTTGGTCACACTGGGTACTACAGGAAGTTTATTAAAGGTTACGCCCAGATCACAGCCCCGATGGAGAAACAGTTGAAGAAAGAAAATAAGTTTGAATGGACACCTGAGTGTCAAGAAAGCTTGGACATCCTAAAAGAAAAGATGGTAACTGCCCCTATCCTAGTGTTTCCTGATTGGAATAAGGAGTTTCATGTGCACGTTGATGCTTCCTCGATTGCTTTGGGCATAGTACTGGCTCAGACAGGCGAAGGTAATATTGACCACCCTATTGCCTTTGCAAGTCACAAATTATCCACAGTAGAAAGAAACTATACTATGACAGAAAGGGAAGGTTTAGCTATGGTATATGCTTTGCAAAAGTTCTGAAATTATGTGTTAGGTTCTCACTTTAAAATTTTCACTGACCACTCTGCATTGAAATACTTGGTTAACAAGCCTGTGTTGGGAGGAAGAATGTGTCGATGGCTAATATTGTTCCAGGAATATGACTTTGAGATTATAGTTAAGCCAGGAAGACTTAACTTGGGACCTGACCATTTGTCGAGGCTCGAATCAGGGGAAGAGCCTACTAGCTTAGATGAAGGTCTTCCTAATGCTCAGTTATTCGGTATCCAAATGGTCGATGACTACTTTCAGGACATTGTTCAGTATTTGGCTACAGGGTTTGCACCCTTGGAGATGACAACACAGCAGAAGAAGTAGTTGGTGGTTTGGGCTGCTAATTTTACACTGATAGTAGGAAAACTATACAAGATGGGACCAGATGAAATCATGCATAGATGTGTCTTGGAGCATGAAAAACCCTTTATTTTGGATGAGGCACATTCTGGCGCAGCGGGAGGACATTATGCAGGGAAAGCTACAGCACAGAAGATTTTGGCAGTAGGGTTATGGTGGCCTACACTTCATAAGGATGCCAGGGAGTACTACCATAGATGCGACATCTGTCAAAGGATAGGAAAACCATCCAGGAGGGATGAGATGCCTGTTGTTCCATAGGTAAACCTACAGGCCTTTGACAAGTGGGCTATTGATTTTGTCGGACCTATAAATTCCCCTGCAAAGAAATTGGGAGCAAGGTATATTATTACAGCAAATGAATACCTTACTCGTTGGGCTGAAGCTCAACCAGTCAAAGATTGTAGCACTTATACAGCTGCGAAGTTCATCTTTGACAATATCTTAACAAGGTTTGGATGTCCTAGAATTCTTATGAGTGACCAAGGGTCACACTTTTTGAATAAAACTATTGAAGCATTGACCGAAGAATTTCAGGTATATCACCAGAAGAGTACTGTGTACCATCCTCAAGCAAATGGAACTGTGGAAGCCTTCAATAAGATTCTTGAGCAGGCTCTGACCAAGATTTGTAATATTAATAGAAATGATTGGACACCTGAGTGTCAAGAAAGCTTGGACATCCTAAAAGAAAAGATGGTAACTGCCCCTATCCTAGTGTTTCCTGATTGGAATAAGGAGTTTCATGTGCACGTCGATGCTTCCTCGATTGCTTTGGGCATAGTACTGGCTCAGACAGGCGAAGGTAATATTGACCACCCTATTGCCTTTGCAAGTCACAAATTATCCACAGTAGAAAGAAACTATACTATGACAGAAAGGGAAGGTTTAGCTATGGTATATGCTTTGCAAAAGTTCTGACATTATGTGTTAGGTTCTCACTTTAAAATTTTCACTGACCACTCTGCATTGAAATACTTGGTTAACAAGCCTGTGTTGGGAGGAAGAATGTGTTGATGGCTAATATTGTTCCAGGAATATGACTTTGAGATTATAGTTAAGCCAGGAAGACTTAACTTGGGACCTGACCATTTGTCGAGGCTCGAATCAGGGGAAGAGCCTACTAGCTTAGATGAAGGTCTTCCTAATGCTCAATTATTCGCTATCCAAATGGTCGATGACTACTTTCAGGACATTGTTCAGTATTTGGCTATAGGGTTTGCACCCTTGGAGATGACAACACAGCAGAAGAAGTAGTTGGTGGTTTGGGCTGCTGATTTTACACTGATAGTAGGAAAACTATACAAGATGGGACCAGATGAAATCCTGCATAGATGTGTCTTGGAGCATGAAAAACCCTTGATTTTGGATGAGGCACATTCTGGTGCAGCGGGAGGACATTATGCAGGGAAAGCTACAGCACAGAAGATTCTGGTAGCAGGGTTATGGTGGCCTGCACTTCATAAGGATGCCAGGGAGTACTACCATAGCTGCGACATATATCAAAGGATAGGAAAACCATCCAGGAGGGATGAGATGCCTGTTGTTCCATAGGTAACCCTACAGGCCTTTGACAAGTGGGCTATTGATTTTGTCGGACCTATAAATCCCCCTGCAAAGAAATTGGGAGCAAGGTATATTATTACAGCAAATGAATACCTTACTCGTTGGGCTGAAGCTTAACCAGTCAAAGATTGTAGCACTTCTACAGCTGCGAAGTTCATCTTTGACAATATCTTAACAAGGTTTGGATGTCCTGGAATTCTTATGAGTGACCAAGGGTCACACTTTTTGAATAAAACTATTGAAGCATTGACCGAAGAATTTCAGGTATATCACCAGAAGAGTACTCCGTACCATCCTCAAGCAAATGGAACTGTGGAAGCCTTCAATAAGATTCTTGAGCAGGCTCTGACCAAGATTTGTAATATTAATAGAAACGATTGGGATCTCAGAATCCCAGTAGTGTTATTGGCTTATAGAACCACTTGCAAGAAGCTAGCAGGTCACACACCTTTTCGGTTGGTTTACGGGAAAGAAGCAGTTATGGCAATGGAGTATATTGTTCCTAGTCTCAGAATAGCTGCTTTCACAAAAATGGATGACCCAGGTATGTTGAGTAAAAGGCTAGCCCAGATAACAAAACTAGAAGAAGACAGATTCATCGCAGGGTTCCAGCAGCAAGTACAGAAGGCTAGAGAAAAAGCATGGCATGACAGACATATTAAAAAGAAGTAATTCCAGATAGGTGACCTTGTGCTCTTATACAATAGCAAATTTATCAAATTCCTAGGAAATTTCAAGACACATTGGAAAGGACCATACATAGTACAGAAAGTTACTGATGGTGGCATAGTGAAACTAGCTAAGTTGAATGGAGAAATTTTACCCTCGATGGTAAATGGCAGTCATCTGAAGAAGTATAGGGACAGGCCGGGACCCCCTGATTAGCAGTAGCTCTAAGAAGGACAGTCTGAACCCCATCAATAGTTGAAATATGGGTACCCCATGGGGTAGTAAGGAGCAAGGGTTAATATTGTGCCGCAGTTGCGGGTAGTTGTTATGTGGAAGGTCCAAGGTGCATTGCAGCTTAAAATGCGATGGATGGGACACAATAAATTCAGCGGCAGCGGCACGGGCACCGCTCTCCATGCCTATAATAATGAGATTTCGGGGGAAAGCTTGGTGCCATGTGGACAATATTTTCGGCATCCCGTCAGATTTGGTGTCATTAATGCACCATGATGACAGATTCTATTACAGTATTCTATAAAACACTGCATCGGCCTGCGACTCCCGCATTAAGCATTTCTTTGAGTTGCTCAGTTGGAACCATGTCAAACAATTGTGAAGTCCAGGAGTTGGTATGAGAGTTCAAAGAAAGAGGGTTGCAGAACCTTCAAAGTAATTCGCTAGTACAGTCCTATCCGACTAAGGTACAAAGGAAGGCAGAAGTTTTCTCTAATTCAGACGAAGGCAGGCAGAAGTTCGCTCTAACGAGGAGTGACGAAAGGCATAAGGACTCATAATAAGACTCTGGAGGATCCTGCCATGCCTCTGCCTGGTTTGACAGAGCCAAGGCGGCTGTTTGTCTTATGCAGCTTGACACACAATTTTCGGGACCCTTAGTTGTGGATGGTCAAGTGTTCGGTAGACAGAGTAACAAGTGGGGTTGCAGATGGATCCGGAAGACCTTCTTTAGCATAAAAAGTACGAAGGATAGAAGCGAGCAACTGACAGCAGTAGGGAGGGCATTAGTAAGCAGCACACAAGGTTTTTCCAACCACCAGAACAGTAGCAGAGTGCCCCGGGATGGGCCACAAGAAAGTCTTAGGGGCCTGTTGGGGCTCCGACCCTAAAAGTCCTTAGTTTTGGTAACTCCGTAGTTTTTGAGGAAGTGTAAGCAGAGTTGCAACCTAATATAGTCTTAGGGGTGTCGCGGGTGGCTTGAAACCCCTCTTTTTGTAACTAACTCTTGGGTTAAATCCAGGGTTAGGGTTTTGGGCACCCATGGTGTAAATCCATGGTTTTGTAATAGTGCGCTATATAAATAGGCACTTATGTAAAGAAGTAGGGTGAGGTATTGAATGATTATCTCATGAAGCTAATGTAATGCGAAGATAAGAGATTGTATAAGGGTTTTTGTAAGAAGGTTAAGTCCCAGTTGTGTGTGTGGACGACCTCTGCAGTTGTGTGCGAAGAGGGGTTGTGTTGAAAAGGAAGATCTGCAGCTGTGTGCGCAGAGGCCTACTGCTATGTGCGCGACTTTGAGGACTGAAGGGATCTGCAGCTGAGTGCGCAGATCAGAACTGTCGTTTTAGTTGTAAAGAGTTAAATAAAGCACAGTTTTGTGGACGTAACCCCTACATTGGGGGTGAACCACGTGACATCTGGTGTTGTGGTTCATTTTTGTGATTTGTTATTATATTTTATGCACTGTTAAGTAAATAACAGATAAAGTAAGATTGTTGTTAATAACTAGCTTCACTGTGAATTCCCAGATAAGGGTTGTGCAAGTAACTATTTATTTATCTAATCGCGAAGCTGAATAATTGATAATACAAGCATTGTGTTAAGTAATTATTAATAGTTAAAGAGTAAAGGTATAGTAAGATTCTCTCTTCTGCTTGCAGAAACCTGATTCTGCGGCACCCTATAGTTGTTTCAGGTGAGACTGTAGCCTGTTTATAGGCTGCTGCCGAAAGGGCCAACACTGTGGGTCTTTTGTTGGGGCAAGGTTAAAAGGTGAAACTCGGGTCTGCCCTATTATCCCAACAATGACTACTCAACTCGTTGGTGCTAAATAGCCTTCCCAAACTATGATATCATTGAAGAGATTGGTATGGATATTTACCGTGGTTGATGGTCTACAATTTTGGTATTACCATCACTACCAAGATAAAACAACACTAGAGAGAACCCGGAGGCTCGTGAAGAGATAGGCAACAAATTCTGTAGCTATAGAGTCAACATCTCCTTCTTTCCTTACAAAATCCCTGGTAAGTTTCTTGGTTCAGTGTGAATTGATAAATTTTTTCTGATTATAATACTAAAAGTTTCTTGGTTTAGTGCCAATTGGTAAATTTCTCCTGAAGAGTAGGTAGCTAGGTTAAAATCTTCGATAAGTTTATTTTTACTGGGAATTTTTATCATTTAGCTTGAGCATTGACACTGACCCTAGGCATTGAATCAACTCCCGACATCACCTCGTCTTGTGTGCTCGCTCGTCTATGCGACGGGTTACTAGCTCGCGGGTCTCAAGTTGTGTCGATCCAACCGACCACCCGCAAATTGATCTGGAACTGGTGCCCATGACTTTTCTTTCTTAATAGTCATGTACCACCTAATACCCACCCCATTGAACCCCTCCATAGTTGTCCTAGGTCCAAGTAGAATGACATCTGTAGAATGGAAACTCCATGTTGAAAACACCATTTTTGTGAGGACGCTCTGGTACAATACACAGTTGCCACAAATATTGATTCCATGAGAGGGGCACACTCTATATTTACTATCCAATTCTTGTGGTACTAGTCGATAATTCATATATGCTATTCAAGTTAACTGTGTGGTACTAGCTTGCAGCTAAGGGGTATGCAATTTGGGAGGTCTTGTAGACAATTTGAAGTTTGAGTAGCTTGCTTTAATGTTGTTTTCCCATATGCCTGGTCCCAGGGGTCCTTGAAAACTAAATAGCTTCTCCCACTTGAAATGATAAAGGAAACTAAATAGGTTATGTGAGGAACACTATTAGTAGAATATCTTCTTCTGCTCCAAGAAATTCGACTGTGAGGCCATAAATAGATATAGTTGGCAGTTGTGGCAAGTGATGAGACTATAATGCCAAGATCAGTTCCACACCGAATGATACATGCAAGAGTAAGGTACGAGTGTTTATACTCGTTTTACACCGTCTTCAGGCTTCGGAGTTGCTGGAAGCAATCTTGTTGTGTTTTGGGCAGCGGTTCTCTTCCTGAACATTGTCGCCAAGGTATCATTGTATCATTGCCATGTATTTTTCCTTATGCTGAGATTATAGATCGGCCCTCCTATTGAGAAGTAGGCCCGGAGACGTAGTCCATCCTAGACGAACTCCGTTATCAACTTGTTGTCTTTATGTGTGTGTTGTCTATGCTGTTTGGTTCTCTTCTTATGGATTTGTGAGCTTCGTTCATGCTCTTTATGCAATTCATGTTAACATCATAGAGTAGAAAAGATCTTGTTTTCGGATCATGTGGTATCAGAGCAGGGCTATTTGACATTGGATTGTGAGTGTGGATGCTCACGAGGGATAAACTGCAAGCTGGTGAGGGTACATTAGAGCCTTACAATTCTGAGATCGGACGTGCACACCGAAGGAAGAAGATGGAAGCTAATGATGCCCGCACTGAGATGGAGGCAAACTTTCACAAGGTCTTCTACATGATGGCTGACAAGGTAGACAAGTTGTTTGCAGAGTATGAAGAACGCATGGCAAAAGAAAGAAAAGGAAGTGAAGTAAAGAAGGAAGACAAAGAAGTGAAGGACGAAGGAAATGCTTCAGTTAACCAAGGAGGAGGTGGTGAAGAGCCTCCTGAGCCTCCCTCTTCACCTTTAGCTTCAAGCACAAGTTCAAGTGCTTCTTCCTCATCTCATTCTCAGCATTCCAAGGTTCCTCACAAAGAGCCTCAAAAGAAGCCCTTATTGAAGCTCGATGTGAAGTTTGATTTGCCCATGTTCAATGGGGAATCAAATGCAGAGAAGTTGAACAATTGGATAAGGCAAATTGAGGTCTATTCCCGAGTCTAGCAGATCAAAGAAGAAGATGTGAAGATTCAGTTGGCTTCACTTCGGCTGACAGGCACCGCACTTGTATGGTGGGAAAGCAAGCTTCAGCAAGGTAGCAAACAAATGGGTAATCTTCTCTCATCGTGGTCTGCTTTCATTTCTGCTTTACGTAAGCAATTTTATCCATTGGGTTATGTTCAAAAGGATATGATGGATTGGCAAAGTTTTAGACAAGGCAAGGGTCAGAGTGTTCAGAGTTTTACTGAAGAATTTAGAAAGAAAGCTCTAGAATTGAATATTTCTTTAGATTCTCCTGACACTCTTTTGAAGTACATTGGTGCTCTTCATCATTATCTACGCCATACTTTGCTGTTGTTGAATCCTACTAGTGTGGATGAAGCAAGTGTTCAGGCTACCTATCTTGAGAGTAGGGGGAATCATTTGCAAGAAGACCATCAGAAGAAGCCTTTCAAGCACAACAACAACCACAAGTTCAAGGAAAAAGACAAGAGGAAGAAGACAGCTACTACCAAGAAGGAAGGAGGAAAGCTCCATTGCAACCATTGTGACACTGATGGGCATGATGAAAAAATTTGTTGGAAGTTGCATCCTGAATAGAGGCCAAATCATTTTGGAGGCAAAAAAAAGAAAAATACTGTTGCAACAGTGCAACAAGATTTGGGTTCCGACTCAGGTGACGAAACCAGGATTACAGCCATGGGAATGCAAGGTAACAAAAATCCTCATGCTTGTTCAAGTTATACTCATGTTTCTCAAGAAAATGATAAAAGAAGAAGTGAGTTGTTTCACATCAGAGTTGTGTCTAAGCATACAAAGATTGAAACATTATTTGATCCGGGTTCTCAAGTAAATTTGATCTCAGAATCAGTTGTTAAGAAGTTGGGCATACAGACTAAACCTCACCCCAAGCCTTATCCTCTTGGATGGGTATGTGATAATGCTAAGCTACAGGTGGCTAAGCAATGCAGGTTAAGGTTTGCTATTGCTTCCAAGTTGATCGATGAGGTGGACTTCGATGTTGTTCCTCTTGACATCTGCGGTATTGTATTGGGAAGCCCATACTTGTATGATCGAAAAGCAGTATTCTTCCGTCATGAGAACAAGTACCATATCACCAAAAATGGGGTGGAGTACATTGTGAGAGCTCACAGTATGAAGGCTAACACCACTCTTGTTAGTGCAAGACAGATGAAGAGACTCATCAACACTAATAAGAGATAAATGCTCATGGTTGTGATAGCAAAAGATGCTGAAGCATCCGATGCTTTCAAAGGTTGTGATCCTTCTCATAAAAAGGCTATGATTGATATTGTGGCTAACTATGATGAAATATTTTAGGAACCTACAGGTTTGCCTCCCAAAAGGGAGATTCAACATGAGATTCATCTCCAGCAGGATGCCCCTCTTCCTAATGTGGGCATGTACAGGTTGTCCACAGTTGAAATGGCAGAGATTAAGAAGCAGGTTCAAGACTTGTTGGACCAACGAGCGATTATACCCAGCTCCTCTCCATGTGGTTCACCGATTGTTTTGGTGATGAAGAATGATGGCACATGGAGGATGTGCATTGACTATCGGGCTCTCAACAAGATCATGATCAAGAATCGATACCCTCTTCCTCGCATCGATGACTTGCTTGACCAGTTGAAAGATGCTGTGTTCTTTACCAAGTTGGATTTGTGCAGTGGCTACCACCAGATCAGAATTGCAGAAAGTGATGTGTGGAAGACGCCCTTCAAGACCAAGCAAGGTCTATTTGAGTGGTTGGTGATGCCCTTTGGGCTTTGCAATGCACCTACAACCTTCATGCGGGTAACGAATGATGTTTTCCATCCATTCTTAGATGATTTTGTCATTGTTTATCTAGATGATATATTGGTCTTTAGTAAAACTTGGGAAGCACATGTGGGGCATGTAAAGCAAGTATTATATACTTTGAAAAAGGAGAAATTGTATGTGAAATTGTCAAAGTGTGAATTTGGCAAAACTTCATTAGTTTACTTGGGTCATATTGTAGGAGGTGGAAATTTAAAAATTGATCCTTCAAAAGTTGATGTAATTGTCAATTGGCCTAAGCCTACTAACGCTACTGAAGTGAGAAGCATTTTAGGAGCTGTTCAGTATTGGAGAAGGTTCATTCCGAACTTCTCATACATAGCATCTACTTTGCATGCCTTAACAAGTGTGAAGAAATCCTTCCAGTGGGGAGGTAAGCAGCAGAAAGCCTTCGACACATTGAAGGGAAAGATCAGCACCGCCCCAGTCCTAGCCTTGCCCAATTTGCAGCATCCATTTGAGATAGAGACAGATGCCAGTGGATATGCCATGGGGGCAGTATTGATGCAGCACCGCAAGCCTATTTGCTACCATTCAGAGACTTTTACTCAAGCAGTGATCAACTACCCCACCTATGACAAAGAGTTGTATGCTTTGGTTCAGAGTGTCAAGAAGTGGAAACACTACTTGATGGGTAAAGAGACGATCATCCATACCGATCATCAGCCCTTGCAATATCTCCAGTCCCAGACAAAGCTCTAGCAAGCTCATCATTTCAGGTGGATGGGATTCCTTCAACAATTCCATATAGTGATCAAGTACAAGAAGGGTACTAGTAACAAAGTGGCAGATATGCTTTCTAGACCTCCTATTGTTGCATCTATTGTTTTGAAAAATGCTTCTTTATTCCATGAAAGTTATATTGAGCAGTATGCTACTGATGATGATTTCAAGGAGATTTATGAGAAGCTAACCAATCGCACACAGGTGGAAGACTACTATTTGCAGGGAAAGTTGCTCTATCATTTGGGCAAGCTATGTGTTCCTATCAGTGAAAGAGTCCATGTAATACGAGAAGCTCATACTTCTCTTGTATCAGGGCATTTTGGGGTAGGTAAGACTTTGGCTCATTTGCAAAGACTTGTGTATTGGCCTCGCATGAAATACATTGTAACAAAATATGTAAAGGGGTCTGTGATGTGCTCTACTTGTAAGCCCACTAATAGAAAATTGGGGCTGTACTCACCACTTCCTGTTCCTTACCATCCTTGGGAAAGCATTTCCATGGATTTTGTGGGGGGTTTGCCTATGTCTAGGAGGGGTCATGACTACTTGTATGTGGTCATGGATAGGTTTAGCAAGATGTGTATTCTTATGCCATGTAAAAAGCAGGTCACTGCAGAGCAGGATGCTTCTCTTTTCTTTCAGCATGTATGGGTTCACTTTGGACTCCCTACGTCCATTATTTCGGATCGGGACTCCCGATTCCTTGGAGAGTTTTGGACAAAATTATGGTGTATGATGGACACCAAGCTGAAGAGGAGCACCGCTTTCCATCCACAGACCGACGGACAGAAAGAGGTAGTCAACAGGACAGTTGTCCATTTGCTTCGTGGCTATTGCAACAAGCATCCTAAGTTATGGGATGAACAGATCCAATATGTGCAGCATGCCTACAACAGCGCTATGCATTCTTCCACTCAGAGCTCGCCATTTGATACATCCTTTGGGTACTTTCCAAAGACTCCATTGGACTTGAATTATGGGAGAGAGGTTGATTCAAGTGCTTCCAAGGATGAAGACAAAGCCCGCAGGTTCATTCAGAGAGTTCAACAAGTACATCAAGTAGTGCAAGAGCAGTTGGAGAAGAGTCAAGCCCAATACAAGGCTCGCCATGACAAGCATAGAGTTGATCATCAATTTCAGGTGGGAGATCAAGTATGGCTTCACATCAGCAAGGAGAGGATGAAAGGAGAAGGAAAGAATCTCAAGCCCATTAGATATGGTCCCTTCACCATCTTGGAGAAGATTGGGATGAATGCTTAGAGCTTAGAGCTACCGCCATACATGCATATCTACTCAGTGGTGAATGTGGAGAACTTGAAACTCTATGAGCCTCCCATGAACATGGATGAAAGGGAGAATCTCTCATTGCCATCAGTTGATGAATTTGCTCCTGAGTACATGGATGAGCTAAAGGAAGATGTCATCTTGGACAGAAGGACAAGGACTTCTCGCAGAGGTGATGTTGAGTATCTTCGAGTGGGCATCAAAGGCACTCATCCAAGCAAGTCCAAGTGGATCGAGAAGGAGAAAGTGAGGGAGAAATTCCCTCACCTATCTGTTGATTAGTAAAGGCTTTTGGAGGCCAAAAGCTTCTCAGTGGGGAGGAATGATCCAGGAGGATCCAAGAAGGAAATTTTTTTGAAGTCCTCCAATCTCAGCAAAACTAGCACCAGATCGAAGGGCTCGTTGAGATGATTCCAACGGCGTTCATTTCACCTCAAACGGACTCCGTATGAGAAAGTTATCGCGCTTTGTTGTATTGATGAAACAGGCAAAATGGGGGTGCCACGTGGCACCACTAGCAGGGTAACACGTGGAATCCATACAAGATGACGAGGTATTGACATGGACCAATGAGGCTAAGACATGTGGAAACTCCCAGTTGGTTAATGCATGCCACGTGGATGATAAGTGGTGAAGTGGCATCAAGTTGGCACCTAACAAGGCATTGACATGGACCAATGAAATGGAGACACGTGGCAACTCCCGGTTGGTTGATTATGAAAAAGTATTCACCACATGTTAAGGGCTTAAATTGGGTTTGTGGAGCACCACCACATGTGGCATAAAAAATTTTGGTTATGGCTTACCACGTGCTATTAACAAACGTTGGTTATGGCGCTTTGTTACATGCCACCTAATATGGGGTGGAGACCATGGTTTTAAAAC
>LPNX010407607.1:0-11628 GCA_001517045.1 Pseudotsuga menziesii | reverse complement strand
TAGAATTTTAAAAATATATATAAATTCCATTGATATACACAATGATTCACAAAATTTTAAAGAATCAAATTCATTTAAAAAATTACATATACATATTGATATTCATATAAAATTTAACGGGAACATCTACAAGTGGAGCCAACATAGATCCATCTTAATTTCATATCTATCATGCGATTACAAGGACCAAGTCTCTCAATGTGCAAACCACTCATGTCTTACATTATAAAAATATTTGTACATCAAGAAAACTGATATCTCTATACTCATCATAGATTTGGACATAAGATGGATCCATAATGGTATTCATTAAAATCCTGAAAAAAATGTTTGATATATTATAAAGAGATCCTACAAAAGTTTTGACATATTATGAAAGACTAATAATATTATCTATCTGAAAAAACGTTCTTTCAAATTGTTCTATTTATAAAAAGACGTAAAAGTTCATACAACTCTATCTCTTCGGAGGGACTCTAAATAGTCTAAATAAGCATTGACATAGATTCCTAGCATCACATGTAATGATCTATGAAATGAACTTAGCAATGTATAAATGAAATAATATATGTTAGATATTCATGAAAAACATTACAATAATTAATCTATGAATCTAGGATCACATGTAATGCTCTTTGAAATGAATTTAGTAATATTTCATTGAAATACGTATATGTTAGATATCCATGGAAAACATCACAATAATAATTTTTTTTTACATATGATAATAAATATTTATTTAAATATAATTATCATTACCAAAATTAATTGAATTTGTGAAAATTTTCAACTAGACATTGTAGTTCTTTTATGGATTAAATGCACCATCACGCACGGAAAAAAAATCTTAATTACATCAATTACCATTGATGCACAATCCATTAAGCACAATACATAAAAAAAACAACCAACTTAAATGTATACAATGATAAATATACATATAAACGTTATAATTGAATTTAACACGTGTAAGCATGAATATACCTACAAACTTTTTACAATAGTGCTAGTTAAATTAACTTTGCAAGGAGATGAAGCCGAATGTACACTGCTATGCAGAAATTATACATGCCTAAAGAATGTTTCAAAGTTGACTGACTATGAACAATAACCAGCAACTATTCAAGGTCATTCACTCTTGCAACTTCAGCAGAAGCATCTCTTTCCAATCCTACCCATTCCAATTGGTTTTAAAACGAACAATCCTGCCACGTTACAACAAACATTTAAAAACTTATAAGACTTTGTAAGGATCAACTTGTCAAAACATTATTACTATTCAATTCAATCACTTCTACGTTTGAATACTCGTGAAAAGCTTTCAGCCATTAAAACTTTTCAAATAGACCATTTACCATACATTGGATGACAACTACTTATTTAAGCTCATTATTGGGAAAATTCATCACATATTTCCTCACACTCACTATAGGACAAATCCATCTCTCAAATGATGAACAGCAGGAAGATTTAGCGAACTGAAATATTCATAGGTGGCAAGGATAAATTGAAAAAGGAGAATCCCAACAAGTATGGTGATGAATTTGCAGATGATTGACAGCGTTGACATGTAGTAACAAGGAAATTTCTCTTCTTTCAATGCTTGGAGATTCCACGAGCTATTCTGGGGGAGTTTTGAATGTTTAAGTTAGGAGCACCATTCTAGCTTTATATAAAATATGAGAATATCACTTGGCTCTATGGTGTTCACGAAAATGGTGTGCTCAGCCACATCAAACGCATGACCTAACAAGTAAAATCATGGGCCATGAAGATGGGATGCGTGGCCAACATGCGTGACCATCATCACTTTTGCATTGACCATTGTTAGATACAGAAATATCAATTACTAGTAATTGTATGAATCAAAGAACAAATAGTTGTCCACATTGTATCTATTTTGGACATTAACAAGCAATGTAGCTCTACTTTATTTTAATGTAAATTGGACTTTAGAAATAATTCTTTAATAGAATATCAAATAAGAATATAATTGCATTTTTTCAAGTATGTTAGGTGAAATTCATAAAATATTAAAATAGAGGGAAGAAAATAGAATAGATAAAAATATGTGGACATAACCACGTTCGTTTGTAATGCCTATATTATTATTTTTTATTTACATTTTCTTAAAACAATTGTTTTCAAGTATTAATAAACCTATGCTTCATTAGTTTAGCTATAAACAAATTTATTTTTTGTTTTTTTTGTTTTGTTTAAATCATGGTTTCAAAGAATTATTAAACCTATGCTTGAATTTTCTTATTTCTATGGTTTTAAAAGTAATTGTTTTTAATAATTGATAAGTATATCCTTAATTGATTCAGTAATATGCGTATTGAAGAAGTCACTCGCCTTACAAATGTAAGGCCATTTGCACTCTTTAGCCCATAGTTTAAATTCACAACGCACTTTCTCAACATTTGAATTCCTCACACTTCCAATTATGTGATCTTTTACCTAATTTTCTATTAACTTAGAAATTAAAAAGTATAATCATTCATTTTTGCAAAGCATAAGAGTTGTTTGAAGAGATAGCTAATAATAATTTCATGTCAGAACTTATTCATGTATTGATATACTAGCAAGCCATATTTATTAATAATATGACTTATACATGTTAATAGACACCTATCAACCATGTGAACACATTTAAACTGGTTGATATAAATCGATTGGCATATATTTAAAGGGTGAATTCATGAAGAAGGGTCTCTATTTTGGGGTCTTATGAGAAAATAAATCCAATGTTTTCATGTTTTTCAAGTTTGGGCCAACGAAAGTGATATTTTTGTTTAGAATTTCACTTTTAACTAAAAATAAAACTTTTAGAGAATTATGTTAGCTTTCCATTCATAATTTCTTCAATTTTTTTATTGAGATTTGGTATGTCTTTTTGGCAAATGTTTGACAGTGCATCCTTATAAAATGACAGGACTTAAAAATAGTCATGTTTGGTTACGCCCCTAAAATAATTATTAAATTTGTTTTTTGCAAAAACAAAATATGCTTTGACAATCTACAAACAATTTACTATTGCGATGGCTATAAGTTTGTAACCAACTGATCTAGATACTAATTATAATATTTTTTTGAATTCGATCAATGGGGAAAGCTTGTCGATTTTAAACATGTTTTTTGTTGCGACACTTTTCCCTCAATTGACTATAAAAATTAAAAATCTACTAATACCCTTTTGAATTATACACTCCAATTAACCGCACCATATTTGTTTCAATTTTTTTCATGATTTATTTTAAAAGTTATATATTTTTCATTTCACTGCATTTTGAAAGAGATGAAATGAAACTAGACACATGTTAAGAAAAAAAAATTTAAAATATTGGATCTCACCTATACACAACAAAATATATACCTACGGAAAGTAGATTCAATGATGAAACTAATGCGATCAAGTCCGAGAGTTTATTTTTAGTGTAATGCATCCATTTTACCTTCCGAAAATGGAGAAACCTGAAAATTGTGCAGGTTTCAGGTCTCAGAGGTTATTCGACCGAACAATTGTTCGGGTCGAATAATTGTTCGGTCGAATAATTGTTCGGCCAAATAATGCTTTTCCGTTATGGAATCGTTACAACAGAGGTTGTTCGGCCGAAAAACCAAACGCAAAAAAAAATTCGTCTACCAGCAAAAAAAAAATTACGTTACCTATATTCGTATAAGTAAAATGAAAGAGACTCATTATTTTTGCACCTTTTCATTTCGTATAAGTAAAACTATTTTTGAAAGGGTTTTCAAAGGAGATTTCTTTTGCAAAAGGAGTTTTTTTAGAAGGTATTTTTCTTCTTATTTATTTCCAAGGGGTACATTCAAAGAGTTTTTTCCCAACGCACTTTTGCCTAAGATTTTGTATTCTAAAGTATTTTTGCAACGGAGTTATTTCTTTGCAAGGGGTTTTTTCATAGAGTGTTTTTTCGAAGGTATTTTTGCAAAGTAGGTTATTTCATTGCAATGGCTTTTCCAAAGATATTTTCTTGCAAAATGTATTTTTCTTCTTATTTCTTTCCAAGAGGTACATTCAAAGAGTTATATTCCAAGGCATTTTTGCAAAATATTTTGTATTCTAAGGTATTTTTGCAAAGGAGTTATTTCTTTGCAAGGGGTTTTTTCAAAGAGTGTTTTTTTCCAAGGTATTTTTGCAAAGTAGGTTATTTCTTTGTAGTGGGTTTTTCCAAAGAGTTTTTTTGCAAGATATTTTTGCAAAGTAGTTTTTTTTCCATAATATTTTTATAAGTTATTTTTTCAAAGAACGTTTTTTTTAATGTGTTTTTTCAAAGAGGTTTTCTTTCCAATGGTTTTATAAAGAAGATTTCTTTACAAGGTGTTCTTATTTTTTTCCAAGGGGATTTTCCAAAGAAGATTAAACAATCAAGGAAAATAAGAAAAATCGTAAAAAAAAGTGATCATAAACGTGATGACGATGCCAATAGGGAAAAACAAAAAATCAGAAATAGAGCCAAAAGAGCAAGGGTTGTAGAAACAGAAGAGAGAATAGGAGATATAAGAATAGATTTACATTCATCTGTTGATGAAATGGAAATTGAAAATACAATACAAAAACAAATGGAAGTTGAAGAGACCATTGTTGAAGATGTAAATAGTGATTTACTTGCTAATGTTGATGAAGTCAATATTGAAGATCAAAATCAAGATCCAGAAATTGGACGTGGTATGTATATATCATGTATTTTCGAAATTCATTTTTTATAATGAATTGTATTTTTGGACATATGTTAAATTAAATTTAAGTTGATGTATATGTACTTTCACCATTGATGATGAAATGTTAGAAGACATTGATTGCAACAAATATGGAGAAAAAATACCCATACATGTTGCACGATATCATGCAACAAAAATTTATGATGATATTGTGAAGGATTGTTCAATAGCAGGACAAGCGCTAATTTTGAGATGTTTATTGGTGTCCAAGAAGTTAGAAGCTGCTACGTCATTATTGGATATTCACAAGGCAACAAAAGAGTCAAAATTGAAACATAATGTGATAGAAAATATAGGAGATGCAATAAAAAAATTTGAAAAAACCAGAAAGAAAGATACCAGTGCTGCACATAGAGCAATTCATACAGAAATTGTTTCAACTAGTACTAGACAAAAACGTTTGACAACACAACTATCACAAGCAATTGGAAACTAAAGAAAGACATTATAAAAACATAGAGAATTTAGAATGCAAATAGATGAAAATGATGAACTCGCTTGTTGGGCAATTATTTGTAGAAAACCTTACAAAGATAGAATAGGAGAAGGTGTTAAATATATTGTACAGAAATATTGGTTGGAACATGCTCAAGTTTCACGAAGTTCAAGAGATGTGATGCGACAAAGAGTATCACGAAATGTATATGAAAGCCATCCAAACCATATAATGGAAATGACACAAGTACAATTGTTCAATAAATTCAAGGAGGATCATCGTGGAATTAATATGTTAATTACTACATTTTTGCAACAAAAACCATGGTATGTTATACCTATTACTATACGTGACACATGTTGTTGTTATCATGTGCAATTTCAATTATATTACGAAACGTTTCTTGAATTTTGTAAAAAAATTTGGACAAATTCACCACCTCCGCCCAGAATACGTGAAATCATATCTCAAACTCTATGTGAGAGAAATCGTGATGAAATATTTTATAATAAGAAATGTGTCAATGGAAAACATTGTCATCATTATGGAAATATTGTTTTATTCCACAATAAATACCCTATCGATAATGATCAGTCACTTTCAAATGTAACCGTTTATTGGAGAAGATATGAATACAACAATTATTATACAAGTTCTAGTGATGCACATTCCAAAAGAATTGATTTGCGAGAAGATAAAATATGTGTGACAGATTTTCTCAAGAAATTTGAAGTTAAATTTATAAATACACCAATCATTCACATAGAGCATGATGGAAATACCTTCAATTCAAACATTCCCATGAAAGTTTTCTAGCCAGAACAATTTTGTCTCTCGTTGATTTTGCAGAAAACTACACATTTGCTGCACAAAAAGAGATTCAAAGTGAATACTATCATTTTGACCAAGTTTCGATATTTGTCCATGTTCTATATAGACATTCTCCACAAGATGTTGATGGCATTGAAAGCACATGTGGAAATCAATATGTGATTAAAGAATATCACTTTTATATCAGCGATGATCGTACACATGATACACATTTTTTTCAACATTGTATTGAAATTTTTTTCTATGATTCACTAAAAAGGCATGAAGTTAAACTCAATGAACATTGCATATGGTTGGATGGATGTGCGGGAAAATTTAAATCTTCACGATCATTTTTTTGGTTATGTTGACTTCATAAAGCACTGAACATTAAACATCACTAGAATTTCTTTGAAACTAGACATGGAAAAGGTGAACATGATTGTGCAGGAGCATGCGTAAAAAGAACACCTTGAAGATGGCAAATGAACCATTCTTTTAGACGATTCCATTCAACTACAGAGGTTGTCCAATGGTGTAAATCACATCTAATCCATGATTGTAGTCAACAATCACAAGATCTACGGAGGTATGTACATGGTTTTTTTAATTTATATTAATTGTCAATTTTAAAAAATTATGTACTAACATTGAAGTATTTGTACAATAACATTAAAAGTTGTCATTTGTGATTTATCATTTATTGTTTAGGTTGTTCTGGCATGTTGGGGTCCACGATATAGATAGATCAATACCATACAAGGCTAGCACCATACATGGGACTAGAAAACTTCACTCTATTCAAACAAAATCCTTCCAAAATGTGTTTGCATTTGACAGTAGAAAGAAATCATGTTTTTGTCATATTTGCACTAAAAATGATGAATCTACAGAAGTTTTTGAAAACATAACGAACAACAACGTAAAACATTCGAATCACACAGAGATTAATCCAAAAGGGAAAATGCCACTAGCAAGCATAGAAGAATTATAATTAGAAGAAATAAAAATATCATGTAATGGCGATAGAATTTCAGATCTTGCTAGAGAAGGAATGATCTTGTTGTTTTTTTATTGTTGTTCATCACCTTATGTGTATATAGTCAATTTAATTCACTTAAAAACTCTACATCCAATTGTAATTTGCACAGGAGATGTTTTTCACTGTGATTATACCTTTAGACAACAACGAAAATGTAAAATATTATTTGATGTGATGCACTAAAGGAAAGATAAAGTTATTGGAGGACTATGATGACAACGGATTTACATACAAGAGAGGATCCATCATTTTAAAAGGTTATTTTTTGCAGAAGACCCATAGGAATGAAAATTATGTCTGCTTTCAGGATTATGAATCTGATGTTATATGTTGTCAGTATAGTCATTTAGTATGTGCATCTTGAATAAAATTGGTACAATTTCCATCGAAAAAAACTTTTAAAATAGAAAATGGAAACTGTAGGAATATGACCATGAATGGATAATTGAGGATGGCATTCCATTGTGATGTTTTTAACGATATTATTTATTGTTTTATGTTAAGATTGGCTATCATGCTCAAAGATGGATTGATGTTTTAGAATTCAGAATAATTGTGTACTTAGTCATTTAGTATGTTACCTTATTAGAATTGAGAATTGAGCTTTAATTATTAGAATTCAAAATCAAGTTGATAATGTTACATTCGTAATAGAAAATATTAGAATTTAGAATCAAGTTGTTAATGTTACCTTAGAAGTCATGGATTGAACTTTAATTTATTAGAATTCAGAATCAAGTTGCTAATGTTACCTTAGTAATAAAAAATATTAGAATTTAGAATCAAGTTGTTAATGTTACCTTAGAATTCATGGATTGAACTTTAATGTATTAGAATTCAGAATGAAGTTGCTATTGTTACCTTAGTAATAAAAAAATATTAGAATTCAGAATTAAGTTGCTAATGTTACTTTAGAAACTTCATGGTTTGAACTTTAATTTATTAGAATTCAGAATGAAGTTGCTATTGTTACCTTAGTAATAAAAAAATATTAGAATTCAGAATTAAGTTGCTAATGTTACTTTAGAAACTTCATGGTTTGAACTTTAATTTATTAGAATTCAGAATCAAGTTGATAATGTTAGCTTAGAAACTTCATGGATTGAACTTTAATTTATTAGAATTCAGAATCAAGTTGCTAATGTGACCTTAGTAATAAAAAATATTCCATGTGAGGCAGAGGCATATTTCCAATGGCAAGTAATAAATTAAAGTTCTATGATGAGAGATAATATTCTACCTAAGTATATGACCATCATCTAAACTTTGATTGTGAATACAAGATGTGAGTTAGGAGTATGATTTAAATGTTCAATATTTCAATGTTGGGGTTCCCTTGAATTTAAGAATTTGAGAATGCACCTATCAAAATATCCTAAGATTTCCTAACATTCATTCCTAACATTACATTGCACCTATGAAAACTTCCTAACATTCATTCTCAACATCTCAACATTGAAAATATTTTACATCTACAAACATACATAAATTTAATAATACATATATTCATTCTTAATATTAGATTGCACCTATCAAAACTTCCTAACATTCCTACCATTCATTCTTAACATTCCATGCATTGATTCGTAACATTCCCCATATTCAATATTAACATTATATTGCACCTATCAAAACTTTCTAACATTCCTAACATTTCCTAACATCCATTCCTAACATTCCCCGCATTGATTCCTAACATTCCCCATATTCATTCTTAACATTAGATTGCACTTATCAAAACTTCCTAACATTCCTAAACTTTCCTAACATCCATTCCTAACATTCCCCAAATTGATTCCTAAAATTCCCCATATTCATTCTTAACATTAGATTGCACCTATCAAAAATTCCTAACATTCATAACCTTTCCTAAAATCGATTCCTAACATTACCCACATTGATTCCTAACATTCCCCATATTCATTCCTAACATTCATTCCTAACATTCCTCACATTGATTCCTAACATTCCCCATATTCATTCCTAACATTAGATTGCACCTATCAAAACTTCCTAACATTCATTTTCAGCATTTCAACACTGAAAAATTTTTACATCTACAAACATACATAACTTTAATAATACATACATTCACAATAAGTAACTTCAATATATGAAACCTAACAAAACAATATCCCTTAGGGTATTGGTGTATTCCATGAAATGTGTGATAACAAAGGTGTAGTATCCAATACTAGAGTAAGGTGATTGGGAAAAGTACGTAAAGTATCACGATGTATTCCTTTATTATTTTGTTCCTATGTAAAAGGGTGAGTTTAGGAGTATGTGATTTCCTCCTTAGGAATTATTATTATACAAGCGATGAAATCTAATATAATGAATCTCACTACATCTCAACATGTTAAAATTTTTTGGCTATTTAAAAAAAAATGTGTTGTATAAGTGTGTTGCACCAACGTCGAAACTCTTGTTTAAAAGAGTGAGTTGATTTCAGAGAAATAATATTCTAAACCTAAAATATCAATTATTGTTTTATAAATGTTTTAACATGTGTGTATTCATGTCTTGCAGGGGGGATTACTCAAGGTACAAGAGTCCCAACAAAGAGTATAATGTCTCCTCCAAAAATACTAATAGGAAAATAGAACTAGATATCACTTGAGATTCCTACATCTCTAGCTTACCACTCAGTATGGTTGTGCATAATTGAAGTGTTCCTTCACTCATAACTATCCAAAGATAGATGAGTAAAGATGTCTATTTACTATTAGTATTTGAAAATGATAGGTGAAGGAATGTTGTATAATGCTATGTGCTAACATTGCAGGAGTATGCCAGGAACACTATCAATCGAAATTGATTGTAGTAAACATATTCATTGGTTCAAATAATAAAGTTAAGAATGAGTGATGTTTTAAGTTATTATATATTGTCAAATTTCGAGGTTTCTAAGATCAAAGGAGTAACTAAGGATTATTTCATTTATGCACTGACATTGTTGGTTTTTACTAGGTATATGGCTTTTGTCATGATCAACATACATTATGGAGTATAAATTCACTTGCGTAAACAAGTGTGCTCAATTTCTCAAAAAGGAGTAAGGATTTATTTTTTGATGAATTATAGGTTTGTATGAATCATGAATTATGGTAGAGGAACAAATCACTACAATTTATGACAGGTTGATGATTAAATTGATTTAATGATTGTTTATCGATTGATGTTAATTATATTTTAACTAACCATGAAGCCGATTCACGAATCGAGACAATGACAGTAAAGACACATTAAGCACCAAAGAGTGTGTGTCACAAATAGTCAAAGGTTGTAATTAACATTAAATACAAGGAAAATATATGCCGTGGGAGCACAATGGTGTTGGAAAATGATTGCCATGTGAAAATATTGGTGTTAGGAAAATGATTTCCATGGGATCACAATGGTGTTAGGAAAGTGATTGTCGTATGAGAACATTGGCGTTAGGAAAATGAAGTGACAAGACAATTGATGGTATAACTCTACTGTGCTTTTCTGATACTCAAACGGGAAGGTGGGTGGAAAAGGAATTTTAGGACTCAAGCGAGAGGGCTTGAGGGGAATCAAGAAGGGGTTATGACATAAATATCAAGACCTAGGCAAAGCTCGACATCTAGAAAATAGGGCTTTGTTTGATTTCATTGAGGAGAAAACTTTTAACTAATGGTCAAAAGGGAGAATAACCTCTAATATAGCTGTAAGTCCACATGGGAATTGGAAAAACAAATCAATGGAGAGTTTGGAAGATAACAAACAAAAAATATGTTATCAAACTAGAATTTCATATGACTTAATGTGTAAATGAGAAGAAAAACTTGAGTAGAAAAATTTCCCTCAAAGCTAGGGAAGAATGAGGAATTTTAAAGTTTTTGATTAATATTTTGTGAAATAGGTGATGAATGAAAGAAAGATTTTACCTTAGGTAAATGACTAGTTAAGTATCCAAGTGGATTACTTATGAATCAATTAAATTATTAAAAAATAATTATGTATTACGATGATAAAAATAAGAATTAAAGACTAGAAGATGTTCAATAATTTGCAATTATGATACTGCAAAAGGACCCATTGTTTATGTTTTAAATTGAATTATGGAATTTTGACATATGTAAAATTTGGGTAGACCCAATCTTGTTACAGGAAACTACAAGTCTTGAAAAATGGCGACTTGCGAAATTAGGAAAGAGCGAAGGAGATCAGGATAGGAAAGTCAAGGAAAGAAAAGATGAATCAGGAGAGGAAGGATATTCATTGAGAAACAAGAACACTAAGGACAGTATTATCTTTAAGGGGGAAGGGATGTAACATCCCTCTTGTATGCCCTAAAATTTTGGTAATTATGAAATCTATATTGTATGTATTTTCGGGGAGGAGCTCAAGGCCAAGGACCCACCAGAATACCTTTTCATCTATATAAGTTAAATTCCCTAATATCTGGACTTAGGAGACTTAAGGAAGTGACGCGAACCTCAATGGGAAACCGAATCCTTTAGGGGGAGAGGATAGTGGTTAACAACGCCTCGGGGATCTAGTGAAGTTAATCTAGCGTCCTTACAATTTTTATGATGTAGTGGAGGGACGATAACTATAGTAAATAATG
>LPNX010407584.1:0-36194 GCA_001517045.1 Pseudotsuga menziesii | reverse complement strand
ATATATTATAGTAGATGGCAGCCTGTTGAGGGTCTGGACATATTTGTGTTAAAAAACTTAAGGGTTGAATGTCACAGCTAAACACGACAGGATTTGTCAGATATTTATACCTCAGCATGCACCCAAACTACTGAAATCACATTTTTTACTTTAGGGTATTAATTATCCTCCTGCTTAAATGATCGATATAGTATTTTTTTTTATTGTAAGGGTTAGGACATGGCCATCCTGTTGCCTACGTTTTCGATGGACTGATTAGCAATTCTATAAGTAAAGTAGAGGTCAAATCTGGTCGCCTTAGTCCTAGCAAGTGCATCCAAAAATCAATGTGCATGTCCTTGGTATCATAGGGTTCTCTGCCTAAGCATCTAACCCCATCATCCAACAGAAAACGCACAAGTGGTAGCCCTGTCAACATTCTCCAGAACTGCGATGAGGAATGGTGGTTGACTTGTTTCCATCAAACCATGCCAATGGTCGTCGAAGTTAGGTGGGTTGATCCCTCTCTATCATTGCGTCTCCCTATAAACCCTCTCGATCTGGAATGCAAAGGACCAATACCAGGATCCGGGAATCCAGCATGGTGCACACGCCTCCTTTCTCAAGCACGTTGAAGAGAAAACAAAACTCGGGATCCTAGAACGATCTGTGCTGCACCCTTTCCATCACTATTTCTTCTGAACTGGCTTAGTATCGATACAGGATAATAGTG
The DNA here is from genome assembly GCA_001517045.1 of Pseudotsuga menziesii. Classification (NCBI taxonomy): domain Eukaryota; kingdom Viridiplantae; phylum Streptophyta; class Pinopsida; order Pinales; family Pinaceae; genus Pseudotsuga; species Pseudotsuga menziesii. The sequence continues at coordinate 35,482 of LPNX010407584.1, read as the reverse complement.
GGTCTAAGTTCCATGCTTCACAAAAATGAAGAGCTCTAAAGGCAATGACCTTTGTAACATTGAAATCGGGTAGAGTTTTATACCTATGAACCTTGGCAATTGACCTAGTATGCGCAGTGATTTCAGAATGATGAACTGGGTGATGACTTTACACCATGCACTATGTGCTCCTTCGTGTGGTTTACGCCTGTCCCCGTTTTAATATTTTTTTATAATTAATAAAACCTGAGTATACTGTGTTTGACAGATAGGTCTCCCCTCTGTGGGTTAGCTTCGGAAATGTAGGAAAACTCTAGCCCCAGTGTATTTCAGTCAAGATTTAGGGGTGGCCATAGATTTTCACTTGGAACAGATAAGTTAAAGTCTTGGGTGTTATGTTAATAAATTTTTGCTTCCAAAAGAAATGGCCATGCGCTAAGGCTAATTTCGCAAAGTTGGGTTTATCCCTCTATATGAGATAATTGTTGAAAGATTTCAGTACTGGAATTGTGCTTTTGTAAACCTTTATTGAATACTTAATAAAGATCTGGATGGTTTGGTCTGGACTATCTTTGGTGGACATAACCCCAAGGTTGGGGTGAACCACATGAATATGGTTGTCTTATTTGTTGTGCTAGTTAATTTCTTTTGTTTACATGATAATGATGTTATGAATGCAGTATAAGGGCTTATTGGAGGAAAAGGATTAGTAAACGTATTATTGCAGACATCTATTTTGCAAGCACATCACTTAACACATTAAGGCACAAGGGGTATTTTACATCAAACATCCAACATAACAAAATTTGATAGGAACCAAAACCATCATTTTTTATTATTCTTTTCGCAGTAATATACAAACTATTACATCACTTGTACAACATCATAGGACAGACATCCATCACACAAACACCTCAATAGACTTATTTCTCTGGAAACTTCTCTCCTCCTGTCTTGGCCCTTTATGAATTTTATACAATTTACAATGGTTACTTTTGACCACATCAATATGGTTACAACCAAAATTCTCATACTCAAACGCATTAATACCATGCTTATCTTTCATTTCCTCCTCTTGTGTAATTATTCATGTATTCATTGTCCATTGATATTTGGCTACCAGGTCTTCAAAAATGGAGGGGCCACATATCATTGAACTTGAGAATGGGATAAGCTTCTTGATCACCTATCCTAACTTAAAAAGTATTAGATAATAGAGCCATTGCACCTAACAAAAGACCGTGTACCTTTTGTGTCAATGAGAACGAGCAAGATCGGTTTAGATATGTGTAGGTTATAAGGCTCTCAAATGTGACACACATTTAAAAAAACAAAAATATTGTGTTATACATACATATATAATAAATATTCCATAGCTCATACAATTGAAATTAATGAGTTGTGCAGTGTCTATTTGTTCTGCAAAATTATAATATTTTCATTTTGATCTAAGAAAAACAATATTTTATAAATGGAATGGGCTATTTGTATTAAGTTATGTTTTATGGTTACCAAATATATTAGTCACATTCAAAATCACTATCTTTTTATCATGAAATACATATTGATCTAGATAAAGTTCAAGCAATTCTTCAATGGCTTATACTCATAATAGTCTCTTTGTTTGGAGAACTTGTAGGCATAATTTATTATTATAGGAAGCTTGTCCATGATTTCTTATCACTTCTCTAATTACTAACCTTTGTAAGAAAGATGCTATCAAATTATTTATTTCATTACAAAAAGTTTAACATTGTTTGTTAATTTATTTATTTCATTACAAAAAGTTTTAACAATGTTTGTTAGACCAATGTGATCCTTTTAGCATTGTATTTGAAAGTAAACTTCAAGCCTAGTGATCTTAAATTACTTAATGTTGACTATCTTAGATGTGTTAGCCAAATTGCATTAATATCTCATTTGAAATAAGAAAATAAATTCAGTTCTATAGAAATTACAATTTATGTTCAAATCCACAATAAGATTCAAAACCCTGAACAAACAATTATATACTCTTATCAAACTAATCTATAAAATATCCCAAATATACACATTTATATATCCAAAATACAATTTACATTATATACTCTTGTCAAACTAATCTATTAAATATCCCAAATATACACATTTATATATCCAAAATACAATTTACATTACAACATTATTGGCATGCACTTTCAACACTAGAGACAATTAAGCTTTTTATATGATTTGTGATCATTATATCATATTGCTCTACATAGACTCATGTAAATTTATAAAGTCATATATCCAAAAGGAAAAAGGAAATATATTGAATATAATAATTTAATAGTATTGTGATATTGATTCAACAAAGCTGCCATGTATATATATAGATATAGAAGTAAAAATTACCAATACACATTATATTAATTAGATATAATACATATAGTTATTTTACTACATTGAACCTTTATTGTCCAACCTATTTTGCAATGTCTTAACAACTTCATATTTAATTTTGTTGTAGTGTTTGTTGCATCACTACTTTAGTTCATTACCTTTTATTGCTATGATCACGTCATGTCTTCTTAAAACTTCATTGTGATCATAGAGTCATGCTCATAGCTAACTTTCTAATTCAGAAAAGAATCACATTCAAAGATTCTCGGTTCATCTTTTATTATGTCGGTCATTCTTTCTTATGACAAATCTATTCCTCTACAAATCCTCAAGCCCCAAAAATTGAAATCCTTATAGACAAAAAAAATTAAAAATAAAAAAATGAGTATGTCACTTTAAGTAAAGGTGTAGTTCTTTGGTGAAAAAATATAAGACTCTCGTTCAAAAAATTAATGGTAAAGCCAAAATTGTTTCATGGTTTCTACCAATGTTGAAATCTCCTAGACATAGGTTTTTCCATGTAGGTCCACTCACCATTTACATAAATAGTCCCACCTAATAATATTTCAAGATCATGATCAGCTTGCACTAATAATATTCGAAAGCATCTTGTTAAAATAAAAAGAACTCATTTTATTATATTTTATATATAAAGTGGAAGAAAACATGATGCGATACATATAATGCTCATATTCATAAATTATTCTTATATTGTCGTCATATTTAATATATTTCATTAATAATCTTTGGGTATGGAAAACAATTGATTATGTGTTGTTGTAAATATATTTTTTCAGTAGAACCTAGTTATTGGGTTGAGAGATGCTCTACAGCCTAGTATGGGGAAGAGATCTTGTAATGTAATGTTTTGTAACGTTCCTCATGTAACTATTGGATATAAATATTATGATGGAGATGTTGTAAGGTTATGTAACGTTGGCTATAAATTTTATGATGGAGATGTTGTAACGTTATGTAACGTTACTCATTGCTCCGAGAGGCACTCTATAGCCAGTATGGAGGAGAACTTGTAACTTTATGTAAGGTTGTAAATGTTCCTCTTGTAACGTTCCTCTTATAAACGTCGGCTAAAAATAATATTTCCAATTATGATGGAGATCAAAGTGAAAAAAGATAAATATATTTTGTTGACCATTAAAATAATAAGAAAAAATATAAAAACAAAAAAAACTAAACTATCCTCATAATAATAACGAAAGATTATTATTATTCTCGCTGACAAATATTATTTCCCACATCCATCCACTTAATCACATGAATAATATTACAATAGAAAATATACCAAAATTTTGCAATTTATAAGGCAATGCACAGTACATGATAAACTTGTGCAGTCGGCGTTTGATGATTATGAATTTGTTTAATCTCAACACATAAAAATTAATGCCCCCGACTGCCGAGTCAGAGTCATCGACGCGAGTCACTGACGCTTTTTACGGGGAGTGAACAAAATAAATTGTTCCCACGATTCGGATGGAAATTCCCAGGGCTATGAAAGCGATATTCAACACCAGCGTAGGATTGGTCACTCTGGAGCGGCAGATATTGATATAGAAGACAAAGGGGAAAACGATTGAGATGCAGCTTCTATGGAGAGATCCTGTGAGTACCGAAGTACGACAGAGTGAGAGCCATCGCGAGAATAATGATCAGAATAATGGAGCTTATTGTGGCCCTGACGGACGCTCTCCATCTGCATTGTAACCGGGCTGAGCTCCAGGGCTTACTTTGTCATGGGTGTTATTACAGTTGCCCGCACAGTGCTATCTTAGTTACTATCAGGTGCTTTGGCATGTTTAGGGTTATCTGGTACTTTATATCACCTCCAAACATCGTGGCATGCATGATGACCAGGTTTGTGTATATCATCGTTTTCAAGGGTCTAGAGGGATCAAATATTCTAGGTGTAAACTTCTTTTCATTTCAGGTATTATATTCAAGAAGGTTTGCACTTCCGGAGATCTGATCTCTATATATTCTTGATAGAGCCTAAGATTTAGATTCAGGTTGGTTTAAACAGTTCTAATTTAGAAAAAAAATCATTTTTAGTCCAAAACGAAAACCGAGGTTAAAGACTAACAAACAAAAAAATATATTGAAATTTCAAATTATTCAAATAATATTTGAATTACATCATACTTTATCATTATTTTAAAAAATTCACTGCTTGTCAAGGAAACCAATGTACTCTGACTATCCAATCATGATGTATGTTACAATATAATTTTGTTATTATTTTACAATAATGCACTTCTCACCAACCTTGCCAATATATTTTTTACTCATTTTTAAATGTATTTATTTTTCATGACTTAAAATGTTTAGAGACATGACAGCATGTCGAAAAGTGGAAGCAGTGCCAAGCACTTTCCATTTCTGTTTATGACCATGGAAAATGAAAAATTGAAAAGCACAAAACAACCAACAATTCGAAAGGCATATTATTGGTCACAATACATATAAATTCAATATTTATACAAGAGGTGGTATCGATGATACGAAGGAAAATTGACTACACACAACATCTGTATCATCATATTTACCATAAATACAATCTAAACCATCACTATATTCAAATCATTGGAATCATTTAGTGTTGTATGTGGCCATATCTAAACATATGCGATGGAAACCATTTGCATTCCTAATAGGGATTTGTGGTTACCTATTTTTATTTTCATACTATAAATGGTCATTTCTAGTTGAATATAAGTTCATCCCTTTAAATATGATTTTTTCCATTACTAAAACAAATCTTCAATTTTGATGAATAAAACCTTATAATTGTATCAAACAACAATAACATAAGAACATGTTTAGTTGTCTTTCCTATGACTCATTTATCCACAACAAATGAGCACACTAATTAATTTGACTCAATAACCAGAAGTTTCATGATATTATTTACCATTGTTCCACAATACATATAGAATATGCATCTCTGACATGCCCGAAACATTGACATCGATGCTGAAATTTGAAGTTAAAAATGCAACACTAACATAAGAACCCTAACAATAATGAATCCAGACAACTAAGGTTGAGCAGGCGAGTAATATGGCAGAGGGAATCCATAAAGAGGGAAATTGATTAGTATTTTATGGTACTTATGTATATTTATAGGTATTTTTCATTTCATTATAGGGTATTGGTTCCAAAGAAGTTGTGTTGTATTGCTATCCATCACATTAATTTATTTAACATTTTGAGGCATGTTTAAAAATGTGTCTTTCATTTGTTGAAGTTTAATCACATTTATATAGAATTTGGATGTATTCATTTCTTCTATCGTATTAATTACAAAAATGTTTTAACATGTTCTCTATTTCTCATATTGTGAGGAGATATAAATATTGGGGGTGCATCCCATGATTGTTAGAACAATTAGTTGGGTGAGCATGAAGGGATATAAAATGAGTGCTCAAATCCTCTATATATGAAATGAGGAATTGAATCCATTATGAGTAAGAATCCTCCACCAGTTTTGTGGAATTGCTCTACTTCTTCTTCTACGTCAAAACACCACCAGTTTTGTGGAATTGCTCTACTTCTTCTTCTACGTCAAAACACTCTGCCTATAAAATATCAAGACCTAGCCTCTTATACAATGTTGTGTTTTATCTCTCCTTGTTTCTTGTTGAGAAACCTGGACACTTTGTTTCTCGTTCTACTTATTCATATTGCAAATTTTCATATTTACTACATCTTAGGGGATTACTAAGGGTTATTTATTCATATTGTAAGCTTTCAATTATATTAGGGTAAGCATCAATAGTTCTCAACATTGCATTTAAATATGAGTTTTATTTTTTTAATTTTATGGTGTCATTTGAATTAGTGATATTTCCAAAATGTTAATGATACTTTCATTTATTAGTAGGGTTAAAGAAGTATTAGGTTGCCTACAAAAGTTTTGTTCTTATTGTGGTCTTAATGGCATATTGAACCTATCAAAAGGGGGTGAATCCAGGTGCACGTACCAAGGGGATTCCGTAGAATGATATATGCCAAAAGTTTGACATTGAAGAATTTCAATGCAAAGGCACCCTAAATTCTCCTTGTTATGATACAACTTCAACAAGTGCAAATAGATATATTCATATTGTTATGGTGCATTTTTGACAATTTTGAATAGATTTATCACTTTGCATTCATAAACATTATGTTTAGAGGAAACTCATAATATTTGAAACAAAATAGGAAAATACACTTTGAACTCCTTTCTAGAAAATATAATTATGTGAAAAAATTAGGTAAATTTTATGCTAGATTCACTTTGGAAATTATTTGCATGGAACAAATCTCTTGGTTTGATTTAGTAGGAAAATTTGTGTACTTACATTGGCTTATTTATTGTAGATGAAATGAGAAATAAATTATGTTGGATTGAGGGAGGATGAAAATGGTAGTTTAAATGATAGAGATGTGTGGGCAATTGTAGGATTGAACTAATTCATCCAATGAATCTACATTTAGGTCACATGTTCATGATGGAAATATTGAGTGTGGAGAGCTATGGTATGGTGTCAACAGTATCGATGGTGATTTCAATCAAGGAAATAATTTGGGTCATGTGTTGAGGAGTGTACATTCCTCCAACGAAAATTTTATGGTGTTTTTACTCATCTTTTTTTACTCTAACATAAGTAATAAATCATTACCACATCAACATTAAAGTTTGGCACAAATTTCAATAAAAAACTAAAGGGTTTAAATTATTCATAAAATATTTGATGTCAATCGCCTTCCTTCATTCATATTTGTTGAGAAAATGCACAAACTACTCTACAATAGGCATGCCAACTTCAGTTGTAACCTTGTTTCTTATTGGTAACCACAATGGTACTTTATTTTGTAATTAGTAGGTAAACCAACAAAACTTTCATTCCTATCATCCTAATGTTTTTCAAGGCATTTTGTAAAGAGTATTGTCTATCTGATGGAGCATATATTGAACCTGAACTTGGTATAGGCTTCTTGATCACTTGTCCTACCTTACAAATTGTTAGATACTGGAGCAAGTGCACCTAACAAAGGACTATGTACCTTTTTTGTCAGTGAGGACAAACAAGATTGGTTTAGGTGTGCGTGGATTATAGGGCTCTCAATTCTCACACACATTTAAGAAAAAATGTATTGCACATAAATAAATATTAGATATTTCAAATCATTGACATGAATGAGTTGTGTGGTGTCTGTTTCTTCAAAATTATAATCTTTTCATTTGGACCCAAGAAAAGCAATATTTTATAAAAATCATAGTCTATTTGTATGAAGCCATGTTTTTTTGGGTCATTAAATCCATTAGCCGTATTTGAAATCACTATACTTTTATCACGGAATACATATTGATCTAATGAAAGTTCAAGCAATTCTAGATTGGTTTATGCTCATAATAGTCTCTTTGTTTGGTGGGAGTGTAAGCATAATCTCTTATTGTAGGAAGCTTGTCCACAATTTCTTATCACTTTTCTAATTACTAACCTCTGTAAGAAAGATGTCATCAATTTGTTTATTTCATTAAAAAAAAATTGACAAAATTTATTAGATTAATGTGATCATTTTAGCATTGTATTTGAAAGTAGACTTCAAGGAGTGAGCCAAAATTACCTAAGTTTACTATCCCGCACGTGTCAGCCAAATTGAACTAATATCTCTTTCGGAAATAAACTCAAGTATCTTAAAATTATAATTTATATTCAAATCCACAATGATAAAGTATTGTAATAGAGAGGGATGGCTTCTTTTAAAAACTCAAAAACCTCTTATTTTTAAATAATAATAATAATAATAATAATAAGGGAAAAAGTGGAAAAGGAGGTTTTTTTTTCCTACCCATCAAAACCTAACCAACTCTAATTTATTAAAAGAACGCCCACTTAGGCTACTCGTTCCATTCCACCACATATCCAAGGATATCCAGTAGCATGAGTCAATTTATCCAACTGCCAATGGAAAAGATTGGTGAATCAACTAGTGGCTACGCTAGCTTCTCCCAAAGCTTCCATGACTAAACAGTGAGATTTTAAGAGCTCAACAAATTAGGTCCAAAAGGATGTTTGAGAAACGCCAACAATCAACAGCTGTCAACAATGGATATCAACTAGACCATCAAATTGGCACCCTTTAAGACTGAAGTCGACGCTTCCATGTGGACGGGCTCTATCACTCAAGAAACAGTTCATTGGCGATGTAATGGTTGCAATTTTTTAGCAAATGGGACCCAACATCACCCTGGGGTGATCCAAAAATAATGCACGATAATGGAGATACATCCCAAGCGGCCTGAATAAACTCATCAGCGTGAAATTTTTCCTTGATATAAGTTGTCAAACGAAATGTGGGTCCAAGCTCCACACTATTTGACAAAGTGAACTACCTAGTTTTAAGGCCCTTGATCATTGCTTTAAGCTCTCTTGCTTTTTCTTTAAGCTCTTCAATTGACTTTTGTAAAAGCTAAAACCGAAGCTCTTCAATTGACTTTTGTAATTATGTATTGCTTCAAAAACAAGTACAAAGCTAAAAGTGAAGCTCTTCAATTGACTTTTGTAAAAGCTAAAACCGAAGCTCTTCAATTGACTTTTGTAATTATGTATTGCTTCAAAAACAAGTACAAAGCTAAAAGTGAAGCTCTTCAATTGACTTTTGTGAAAGCGAAAATTGAATCTCTTGAATTGACTTTTGTAAAAGCTAAAAGTGAATCTCTTCAATTGACTTTTGTAATTATTTATTACTTCAAACACAAGTACAAAACTAAAAGTGACCAAGAGTTTGAAATGTTGTTTTGTAATTATGTATTGCTTCAAACACAAGTACAAAGCTAAAAGTGAAGCTCTTCAATTGACTTTTGTAAAAGCTAAAAGTGAAGCTCTTCTATTGACTTTTGTAATTATTTAATAATTCAAACACAAGTACAAAGCTAAAAGTGACCAAGAGTTTGAAACATTGTTTAAAACAATAGACAATGACATTGATAAGTTCCAATTTTCACGATAAATTAATACAATTGTTAGCAATCATTCACAAACCATAGTTAATAGGTAGATCAGATCAACTAAGATAAATTTATTAATGTCCAATGAACGACCACAAAAGTAAGTCGTTGGGGCTAAAAGAGTACAATTATTGTTATACATAGTGGGAGTGCAACATTAGCTCTTACAGCTACACTAACAACAATAAGGAAATATATAAGATCTAAGCACAGAGCGACAAAAAACTTCAATACTAGAAAGAAAGATGTAAAGACATAAAATGAACACATGTAAGCAAAATCTCATAAAGAGCATGTCAAGTGGTGTTGGAAGTAACACAAGGAGTTAGCTCAACCTGTTGTCAGCAATGTTACTGGACATTTGACTAGTTCTGTGCTAGCATGTGTTTGGTTCAAATCCCCGTGGGTTAGGTATAGTAGTCTATGTCAACGACTTAGTTGGGATGGTATGGATGTTGACAACCATTCCCCGAGTTTCCCAGGATGTTTTCCTTGGGAAAAAGTAAGTGGTGATGGAACAAGAAGCAGATGCAAAAAGATAGGGAAGAGGAGTCATATCCTCATCCAAATCCTCAAAATGAAAAATTCCTTTGGGTTATTTTAAGCCTCTTATTCAATAACCTTTCCTTTTTATTCCTATAGGACAGCCCGTACCTCCTTTTTTTTAATTACAATTTCATTCCCTGGTGTAAGACTCTTAATTGTAGTTCGATTGCCATGCTCTAAGGAAGAATCTATTTTTAACAAGGTTCTAAGAACCACACTCTATATTGTTTGTTTTCTCGGCAATATAGTTGTTAAATATTTTTCTATAGCATGTTCCTTCCATTTTTGTTATTTAAAGCACACATAAATTCTGTGGGTGACCTAAGTTGTTTATTTACCTGACAAACACAGATGTTGCTTCAACAAAATATTGTCAATAAATGTTATCAACTATTAGATTGCAATTTATCCTATGTTATGTCACCAAAGAAGCTGCCAACAACACTTATCAACTATTACATTGCAAATTATCTACCAAAGATACAACAATGGCTAGAGGAACAAATTTAGTGAATAAATGGTTTCCAAATTCAAAGGAACTTTTTATAAGATTACTACAGTTTCACCTACGTTGATGATACCAAATTAAGTTTGTACAAATTTCCCATCCCTTGAGCCCATCATGATTTCCTTTGTTGATAATTTTATTTTCACATTGAGGATTGTTGCCAAAATCTACTAGTGATTGTCCAACTGCATGGAATATTTCATCCATGGTTGTCTCTCGATGTACCTTGGCTGAAGCAATTGCATTAAATGAAAAACTAGCATAGGCACTAAAAATAGTCCAACCATTCACTTTCACCTATGACCTGCCATCTTCATCAAGTCCAAATATCAATACCTTCAACTTACCATAATCATAAACATGAATACCATGCAACCAAAGGCAACATGACAAAAAACCTATTAAATTTAACCGCTTTTCTTTATACAACTCTGCAGCTACCATTTTTATTCCCTCTTTTGATGTGCATGAAACAATTCACTCTTCCAGAGTTGAATGAAAGCTACGCATTTTGTCATAGGATTTGCAGTAATGGCTACCTGTGAGATATCTCTAATGGTCATGAGCCTGAGTGACACAATTTTGATTTCCATCAAAAGCCAGAATATACAAACCTAAACACCATCGCAATGCAATACCCCAAGAAGAACATATAAATGTATCCACGTGAGATGCCTGAGGTTGCTAAACTCCATTTTATAAGATTTTATGTATAAACATGTGTACTTTCATAAACAGGGACTTTCGACTGATCCCATATTTGCAAATTTCACAATACTCATATTGCAATGTAGCCAAATGATTCTATGAACCTCTAGAAGTGAACAACCTCAAACTTAGAGGTTGAAGATAGACGTGGGAGAAGATGTAAGAAATTAAGATAGTGGTGTAACAAGCACATTCACAGTATGAATCATAAAGGCTATAAACTCATCATAAACAACATTGCTCAACCAAATATGGAGAGTGAACCAAGTTACTAATCCATATGCATTTCAAGAGTACCATATACCATATATTGGTCTTTCTGAATCCCATGCAAACATTAACTTATTCTTGGCGAAGTACCTCCATTTTTGTTTCAAATACCAGTGGAAATTACTGAAACCCCGAATTTGGATGCTAAAGCACTCTTCGTATCTCACTCATGCAGCTAGCAACTCTGAGTAATACTTCCAATTCAACATCTCAATATTCAGTATTGTTGTTCCATATATGTCAAACTCACCTCTGTCCACATAGAAACAAAAAAAAAAATCACATGAGACTTTATGCAAGTTCATATGAAACTTTGTACAAATTTAAAAATAAAATCTAGAAAATCCACAAAATTATGGAAAAACATGGCTAACAGATTCATCGCAAAAAGTAGGAATAAAAATAAATTTAAACCAAAAAACAAGAAATTAAAGAAATTAAAAACAAAAAAGCATGAATCGAAATTGAAGAAAAGAAAAGCATGAAAGCTTTTTTGATTTACCCATATTTTAAGGGCGGTGGGGTGCACCACTTTTGAAATTTTCATTGAGTTTGTTGGAGAGAGGGAATTTTGTATCCGTTGAAAGGAGACGTCTATATATCATCCAATCTTACATAAATTTAAAATTTAACGTTTTCTTCTTAATCCTCCTCCACCTATGGTCTAGTCTGGCATGTCTCTGTGTGGTTGGACGTCTCAGTCTGTCTGTAGTCTGGCATCTAAGTCTGAGCCTGTGTGACTCTGAGTCTGTGCCTGTGCCGAGTCAATTAAGTGATGTTTGCATGTGATAGAGGAGGCAATCGGATCATCCACGGCTGAAGCAAGCAACATCAAAGGAAGAGCGACTAAGCTGCTTAAATGTCATTGTTATCTCTCAATATTGGTTTCTTTTAATTGCAGGTACAATTTATTGTTTTCTTCTTTGGCCTCTGTTCTCACAGATGCCATAGTTCATTTTGTAAATTCATTTCAGCGACCTTAATCTCTGTGTGTATATCTCAAAAAAACCTTAATCTACATGTGTTTATCTCAAATCTCATGCATGACCTTGATTTCATTATGTCCAACTCTTTTATGCTCAATTGTTGTGATGGAGAGGAACCCCATTTGAAGAGCTGGGAAATAAAGACCGATGATCTCTGTCCATAATCGTAGGGCTTCAATTCCAGGCTCATCTCCTGTCAAAAACCGTAGTTCTTTATTTCATCAATCCCATTCATTTCAGTTTTGTTTCTTTCTTTTAATTTCTTCAATTATCCCATTCATTTCAGAGTTCTTTCACCATCTGGAGAACAGGGTATCATTTATCCATCCAAGTCAGACCACAACAGGAACAGGCATCATCCATCCATCCAGTCCCGCTATTAATTTAGTTTCTCCGTTCCATTAGTCTAGTCTAGTTTAACCTTCAACCGCAGTCCTTACTTTTCAGAAATTTCTTCTTTCTTTCTATTCATTTCTTCAGCCTTTGAAGTGCGAGGATTCCAATGTTAAACCACACCCAGAACAAGGTATTTTCTGACCATTTCTTTAGCCGAGTATCCATCCATCCAACCGCCATTCTTTCTCCTTCTCAACCAAGGGCTACTCTGCCTCCGCCTTTCACATTTCTGAGTTTTTAACTTTCATTATTGTTTAGTCTAATTTAGCCTGTAACCCGCTTTTATATTAAACTTTGTTTCCGGTAGAGGGCCCTTTTCAACCAAGTTGCAGAACCGACGGCTACAAACCAATTGTCGATAGACCTTCTAGAGACTCCGTCATATGGGCATACCAAAATGGATGTAGAAAAAGGTTTAGTTTGGTTTATCCGTAGCATAATCTGGTTTGGTTTCTGCATAAATATAATTAGTTTGTTGGTTGGAAATATCTCATTCTTTTCATTTGTTTTTGGTTAGGTTTCTGCATAAATTTAGTTTAGCTTAAATAGACTTAGTTTTTTTTTGGAAATATCTGAGTCTTTTTATTTGTTTCTGGTTAGGTTTCTATATAATTAGTTTCTTTGTTGGAAATATCTCATCGTTTCTTTGCTGGAAATATCTCAGTTTTTTTATTTGTTTGTTTGTAGTTTTGCAGGTTTTTAATCATAAGAATTAATTTTCAATAATTTTATAGTGCTTAACATTGAAATAGATGTATTTATATTGATATTTTGTTATTGATTTTTCAATATCTTTGTTATAATTCTCAATTGATTACAGGAGAGTATTGTGTTTTATTTAATTTTATATTTAATTTAATTGTTGCAATAAAATTAATTATTTAATTAGGAAGGGACTAAATCCTCACTTATGCTGAAGGGGTTGGGCTCACCATCTTTCAAGGAGTGTAGTGTGTATTTTTTTTTGTTATTTTTTAATTAACCTCACTTAAACCAATATACACTTTTTCTCTTCTTTTTTAATTTATATTTATTTTATCTTTTTTTTAATTTATGCATTTTCTCTTTTATTTTTAATTTGATGTTTTTTTAATTTATATATTTTTTTATCTTTCTTAATTTGTCGTTTTTTTCATTTGACATTACACAATAACATACATTCTTTTACATAAATGTAATTTGAACTTTCTACCATTTCGATATGTGTACCTATTTCTGCTTAGTCAAAATTGGGTGATGTTAATTTTTTTCTATATATTCATTATGTCATATTTGTTAATTATTTTACATGTGAATTTATCTTGTTTTAAATTTGGGGTTTATCCTCTTTTATGTAGTTATATATTTTTTGTTTTTGTTTGTATTTGTGTGGATGCTTATAGGTGTTATATGTATTTAGTTTTATGGTATATGTGTATGTCATTTTGTGTGTTATATTTATAGTTATGTTTTTCAAATAAAGTTATATATCTTGGTGTTAAAATTGTATTTCAAATTACATAATGGATATGTAATTCTCTTTCTTTATACATTTTTTCTTCTTTTTTAATTTGTTATTTTTTTTCTAGTAATTTGACATTACACAATAACATACATATTTTTACATAACTGTAATTTGAACTTTTTACTATTTCGATATGTGTACATATTTTTGCTTAGTCAAAATTGGATGATGTTAATTTTTTTTATAGATTCATTATGTCATATATGTTAATTATTTTATATGTGAATTTACCTTGTTTAAAATTTGGGGTTTACCTCTCTTTTATGTAGTTGTTATATATATATATATTTTGTTTTTGCTTGTGTTTGTGTTGGATGTATATAGGTATTATATGTATATAGTTTTATGGTGTATGTGTATGTCATTTTGTGTGTTATATTTATAGTTATGTTTTTTCAAATAAAGGTATATATCTTAGTGTTAAAATTGTATTTCAAATTACTTAATGGATATGTGATTCTCGTTTTAGTCTTAGAAAAGAGGTTTCATTATCTTTACTATTTGCGTAAATATTTTTTTATTGCTACTTAGGATTGAGGTTTAGGGATTTAGATTCCAGGTTAAGTTGGTGGTAGATTATGGTAGAAAAACTAAGGCAAGGTAAGTTAGTTTGTGATACATTATACCATGATAGATTATGCTAGGTAATTTAAGATTGAGGCTTAGGTGTTTAAGTTTAAGGTTAAACTAGTGGTAGGCTAGAGTACATAAGCATAGGCAGGTTACCCTAATTTTGGTTAAATCATGGTAAACTATACTAGGTAATTTAAGGTAGGATAGGGTTGGATAAGATAGGATAGGTTAGTGTAAAGTATTATAATTAAGGGTTGGCTAGTGTAGCCTAAGTCTGGCCAGTGTAAACTACACGAGGTAATTCAAGGTAGAATAGGGTTGGCTAAGATAGGATAGTTTAGTATATGTTAGATTAGTGGAGGATAGGATAGTGTAAAGTATTGTAATTAAGGGTTGGCAAGTGTATTTTAGGCCAAGTGTATGGTATTTAAGGGTAAAGGTATTGGATAAGGTAAGATGGGGTAGGGTGGTTAGTAAGAGAGAAGGGTAGATTATGTTTAGTAGTCTATGTTAGGGTATAGTATGGTAGGTTAGCATATCCTAGTGGTAAATTAGGGTAGTGGTAGGAAAGTGTAGGAAAGGGTAGCTACTCTAGGGTATAAAGGAGTAGGGGGAGTGTAGGTTAGGCTAGATTAGGCTAGGATGGGATAAGCTAATGTAGGCTAGGTTAGGATATGTTAAGTTATGGTAGGCTAAGTTATACTAAGCTAGTGTAGAGTAGGCTAAGTTATTTTAGAATAAGGCAGGGTAGGCCAAGATGGGATAGGTTAGGCTAGGTTAAACTAGGTAGATTAGGCTAGTGTATACTAGGTAGGCTAGTCTAATGTAAGCTAGGTTAGGATAGAGTAAGGTAAGGTAGGTCATGCTAGGCTAGGCTAAGATAATGTACGTTAGGATAGCTTAGTCTAATCTAGGTTAGGTTAGGCTAAACTAGTGTAGGATAAGATAGGCTAGGTTAGGGTAGATTAGTGTAGGATAATATAGGTTAGGCTAGTGAAATGTGGGATAGGACAGTGTAGGTTAAGTTGGGCTAGGTTAGTGCAAGGTAAGTTAGACCAATATAGGTTAGGTTAGTGTAGGATATGCTGGGCTAAGGTAGGGTAAGCCAAGGTAAGAGGTTAAGCTAGAATATGTTAATGTAGGATAGGATAGGTTATTATATGTTAATGTAGGGTAGGTTAGGCTAGGTAGGATAAGTTAATCTAGGGTAGGGTAGGATATGATATGATAGGATAGGTTAGGATCATGTAGGCTATGTAGATTAGGCTATTGTAGGATAGGGTAGGTTAGGCTAGGATAATGTAAGCTACGGTAGGTTAAACTAGGATAGGGTAGGGTAGGGTAAGTTAGGCTACAACTATGGTAGGCTAGGTGAGGATAGGGTAATTTAGGGTAGACCAGGATAATGTAGGCTAGGCTAGGTTAGTGTAAGGTAGGGTTGGGTGGGATAGGAAAATCTAGGACAATGTAGGCTAGGGTAGGTTAGTCTAATGTAGAATATGATAGGATGGGATAGGATAGGCTAGGGTAAATGATAGCCTAAACAGATGAAGTTAGTGTAGGATAAGATAGGTTAGGCTTGTGTATTGTAGAATAGGATAGGCTAGTGTAGGATAGGTTAGATTAGGCTAGATCATGGTAGGTTAGGAGAGGGTAGGATATATTAGTATAAGATAGGCTAGGTTAGGCCATGTTAGGCTAACTTAATGTAGGCTAGGTTAAGCTAGGGTGGGATAGGATATGATAGGATAGGCTAGGCTAGGTGAGGTTAAGCCAAGCTAGGGTAAAGTAGGGTAAAATAGGGTAGGTTAGGCTAGTGTAGCCTAGGTAGATGAATCTAGTGTAGGATAAGCTAGGACATTGTAAGGTAGGCCAAGTTAGGCCAATGCAGGATAGGTTAGGAAAGGCTAAGGTAAGGTAGGCTAATGTAGTCTTGGATAGGTTAAGGTAGGAAATTCTAGGCCAATGTAGGATAGCTTGGGCTAAGCTAGTGTAGTATATGATAGTCTAAGTTAGGTTAGTCTAGTGTAGGCTAGGCCAGACCATGCCAAGTTAGGTCAATCTATGGTGGAGTAGGTAAGGTANCTAGTGTAGGCTAGGCCAGACCATGCCAAGTTAGGTCAATTTATGGTGGAGTAGGTAAGGTAGGTCAGGCTAGGCTAGGAAAATGTAGGTTAGAATAACTTAGTCTAATGTAAGTTAGGCTAGGTTAAGATAGGATAATGATAGATATGGTACCATAATCTAGGCTAGGCTAGCGTAAGGTATGTTAGGCTACGACTATGGTATGATAGGTGAGGATAGGGTAGATTCGGATAATGTAGGCTAGGATAGGTTAGTGTAAGGTAGGGTAGGGTGGTATATGAAAAGCTAGGACAATGTAGGCTAGGGTAGGTTAGCCTAATGTAGGATATATAGGATGGGATAGGATAGGCTAGGGTAAAGTATAGCCTAGGTAGATGAAGCTAGTGTAGGATAAGATAGGTTAGGCTTGTGTATTGTAGATTAGGATAGGCTAGTGTACGATAGGTTAGGTCAGGCTAGCTCATGGTAGGTTAGGCAAGGGTAATGTAGGTTAGGGTAGGATATGTCAATGTAAGATAGTCTAGGTTAGGCCAAGCTAGGCTAACTTAATCTAGGCTAGGCTAAGCTAGGGTGGGATAGGATATGATAGTATAGGATATGTTAGGCGAGGTTAAGCCAAGCTAGGGTAAAGTAGGGTAAAATAGGGTAGGTTTGGCTAGTGTAGCTTAGGTAAATGAAGCTATTGTAGGATAAGCTAGGACATTGTAAGGTAGGTTAGGCTAGGCCAATGTATGATAGCCTAGGACATGATAGTCAAAGCTAGGATAAGGTAAGGTAGGAAAATGTAGTCCAGGATAGGGTAGGGTAGGAAAGTATGCGACAATCTAAGATAGCCTGGGCTAAGCTAGTGTGGTATATGATAGTCTAATTTAGGTTAAGCTAGTGTAGGCCAGGCTAGGCCATGCCAAGTTAGGTCATATTATGGTGGAGTAGGTTAGGATAGTCTAGGGTAGATTAGGTTAGGTTAGTGTAGGGTGGATTAGGCTATTGTAGGTTATGTTATGCCAAGGTAATTCAGTAAGTTGGGTTAGGATAGCGTACAATAGGTTATGCTATGGTAGTATAAGCTAGGTTAAGTTGGGTTAGGATAGGCTAAATTAAGTTATGGCTAGATAGGTTGGGCTAGTGTATGGTAGGGTAGTGAAGGCTAGGTTAGGCTAGGGTAGTGTAGGCTAAGTTATTCCAAGGTAGGGTATGATAGGATAAGGCATGGTAAAAAGGAATAGGGTTAGTCTAGGCTAGTATGGGGTAGGTAGACTAGGTTAAATTAGGTTGGGGTAGGTGGACTAAGCTAGTTTAGGATAGGCTAGAATAGGGTAGGGTATGTTAGGCTAGGCCAAACTAGGGTAGGTTAGGGTAAGTTAGGGTAAGGTAAGTGGCTTTAGTCTAGGATAGGTAAGGTAGATAGGTTAGGCTAGGTCAAGGTAGGCTAGGTTAGGTTAGAATAAGATAAGATAAGGTATGCTAGGGTAGGATAAGTAGACTAGGTTGAACAAAGTTAGGATAAGCCAGGTTAGGGTAGGGTAGGGTAGTATAGGTCTAGGAAGGTTAGGGCATGGTAGAATAGCTTGGGAAGGATATGTTATGCTAGGGTTATGCTAAATGGTACCATATGCTATTCTACGGTAAGATAGACTAGGCTAGGCTAGTGTATACTAGGTTAGGACAAGTTACACTAGCCTTATTTAGGTTGAGGAGGTTATGGTAGGTTAGGTTAGGCAAGGGTATGGTAGGGTAGGAAAAGATAGTGTATCCTAGGCTAGGGTAAGGTGAATTAGGCTAAGATGGTGTAAGCCAGGATAGTGTAGGATAGGAGAGGATAGGGTAGGGTACAATAGTATGTTGTAGGATAACTTAGGTTAGGGCATCTTAGTGTAGTTTAGGCCAAGACAAGGTAAGGTAGGCTAGGATAGGATAGGATAAGGTAGGAGGAATAAGGGTAGGTTAGGGTAGGTTAAAGTAAGAATGGTAGTTTGGTGTAGAGTGGGTAGATTAGGTTGGGTATGCTAAGACATGGTTTAGTATTGTAGGTTAGTGTAGCCCAATGGTAGGCTAGTGTATGCAAGGATATATTATTTTTGAGTTAATGTAGGCTAGGTAAGGTAGGATAGGTTTAGGGTAGGGACTTTTATACTCAATAAAATCAAACATGTTAATATTCAAGTTTATAGTTGTTCAAATCAACATAAATATTTTAATATATAGTTTTCAAATTGAGTTGATTGGTTACTATTACATGATTTAATTTAGACATTCCAATTATTTTCCTAAAATATATGTTGAAGAAAAATAATTATCTTCTCTTCATTTTTCTTCAATTCAATATTGATTATATAAGTGGTGATTTCTCTACGATTTTGTCATATGAGAGAGATTATCTAGTAGTTCGTTTTTGTCTTTTCTATCTCATGGCACGGGTTGGATATGTTCCATTCTTTTTATATGTTTTTTTTTCTTATGTTAAAGTATGGCGTTGTAGGGATTTCAATTTTTACTTACAAGAATCGATGTTCTATAATTTTATAATTCTCATAATAGATGTCAATGTTATGTATTCATTTTCAATATCTTTATATAAATCTCAACCTAGAGAGAGTTGTGTACCTTATTGTATAGTAGTAAAAACAATTATTTTGGAGGAAGGGTGATTAGACCCCTATAGATTCTCAAGTGGGTGGAGTCTCACCCTTTTATCTAAGTTCCATAGGGGTATTTGAGGGCATTGAATCCATTTATGCATTTAAAAACACAATTTAAATGCTTCCAAAATTTTATTTTACCAAAAACTAATTTATCGAATTCCCACAAAAAACCACGAGAAATCCAAAATATAGAATAAATAAATGATTTTTTAATATGAAAAATATATTTTTTCATGCCATTATATTAATCAAAGAATTTCATTTTAAATAACCCAATCATGCTTTCATACTTCATCCTTCCTATAGAATACTTTCTAAGAATGACTTCTTCCCCTTACACATACTCTTTACATATAATCTAGGACTTTCCACAAAAAAAAAACAAGTTACAAAAAGTCTTAACTACAAATAATTCTTGACAACAATTAGGCCATATCTATCAAATCCACCTCGCCTTCATGGAGCACGTTTCCCTCCATAAATTATTGAAACAGCAGATAGCATGATTTGAGATTTATAGCCTTTTTTGAAAGACTATCAGTCATCACATTGAAAGATATGGAGACATGTCTGAAAGAAATCTAAATGAAGAAGCTTTTTAATAGTTGAACTCTCTAATACCAATTTTTTAGCACCAAAGCCTGAATATTGTAATTACCATTAATCCATTCAATTAACACTTTAGAATCATGAAAGATATTGATATTTGAGATTCCAATAATGGCAGCAAACTGTAATAATCCCCAAAAACTCATCAGGTCAGCTTTAGTGTTAGATCCCTTTCCTCCACCCAGACATAAAGTAAAATAATGATATTTATTTAAACTAAACATCATTCCACAACCACAATAATAGTTTGAAGAAGCACCATCAAAGAACCCTTCAGCACAAAAAAAAGTGGTACCTGGAGGATAGGTCCTTTTCATCTTCTTTGATAAATTCGAGACCATATATTCATTAAAGAGACTGATTCCTTTGATCCCACAACTCATTACATTGGGTGAGATGTTTTGAAAAACAACCTTATTCTGTGTAATCCAGATAGACCATGATATAAAAATAGGAAGAAGACTAAAAAATAGATTTATGGAACCAGTCAGTAAAAGAGGCTTCGAGATCCTTAGAACCCCACACATAACTGATACCAAACAAATCATTAACAAATAACCAAAATTTCCTGCAGAATAAACATTTTACAAAAATATGAGAAGCATATTCACTTTCCTTATTACATAAGAATCAATAGCTTAGACCTTGCCATCCCCTCATGATATTTTTCCAAGTTAAGAGCTTGGTTTTGAGAGCTAAACACCAAAATCATTTCACTTTTTTGGCACATTCTAATCCCACTGATTTTCAAACCACCATTTATTGTCCTCCTTAATCCATCTTTTTGCTATAAAGTCATAAGCCAATTTAGCAGTGATTATCCCTATTTTTTTCTTCTCTGGCCAAGCTAATTTATCTTCTTCAACCTTCATTTTAACTCTTTCCTCGTTCAAGGCATCAATATATAACCATTTCAAATCCCATTCACTTGTAAGATCCACATCTCTAACATTGAGCCAATAGCCACCTTTCAAAACCGACCATTTAGGTCTCTTAATCTGATCAAGAGTTTTAAAACCAGTCAACTCTAGATGATCAAGAATTTCCCATGGCAAAGCAAAAATATTGGTATCACCAACAAAAGGATCCACCCCAATAATAAAAAAATTCCATTTCCAATATCCCAGCTAATCCCCTTTTATCCAATGGAAAACCTTAAGAAAATTGTTCCATATAAATGAAGCTCCATTCAGATCAACTTCTATCAATTTGAACCAACTATTACTAGTCATTTTCTTCAAATATTTAGTTCTCATCACCATGCTCTACAATTGCGCCTTTATAAAAAGGCATCTCCACATGCTTGTTAAACAAATAGTTGTGTTAAAACTAGTTAGATGTTTTATTCCCCAACCACCCATATATTTTGGAACAACAATTTGTTCCCAAGAGGCCAAATGAAACTTTCTTTCATTTCTTGTCCCTTCCCATGAGAAATGAAAACATTTTTTTCTTAAAGTGTTTATGATATATTTTGGAAGCACAACTAGTGAACACCAACAGACTGGAATACTTTGCAAAGTTTCATTGATTAAAGTAAGACTTCCACCCATTGAAAGAAATATGTAAGACCAATATTTTATTATTTTCTCAATCCTCTTTATCAACCAAAACCAATCCTTCACACAGCAATTATCTGGTTTTAAATTAAAACCCAAATACCTTAAGCCATCCTCCATTTGTTCAAACCTAAACTAAAAAAAAAATTTCAGTTCAGACACGATCTTTGTCTAAACCCTATGGGTATATATGCAAGATTTATCAGCATTGACTTCCATACATGTTGCATTACAAAAAAACCCAAAATAGCATGCAAGTCCTCCCAATACTTTAACTTATCCAACCCAAAGAAAATTACATCATCTACAAAAAGAAAATGGGTAGTTTTAACATCTGCTAAGAAATTTATACCTGATAAAATACCTTCTTTGCTTGCTTTAAAAACCATTTTGATAAACCATTCAATCATTAGAAGAAACAACAAAGGGGACAATGAACAACCCTTCCTTAAACCTCTTGAGCTTTTGAAGAAGGTAGTTGGAGAACCATTTATCAAGACTGCAAAATTTGCAGTTGAAACATAGGCCAATATCCACTTTACCATTTGATAAAGAAAACCAATCTGAAACAAAACCAATATTAAGAAGTCCCAATTTACCTTATCATAAGCTTTTAGAAAATCAATTTTCATCACAATAGAGCTAAGGTTTATTGTTTTCTCCAAACGTAAACATTCATGTATAAACCCAATAGCCTTCTAGAATCTGCTTGTTAGATAAGAAGCCATTTTTCTCTTTAGAAACTAAACCAGATTTACTTTATCATTTTCAATTTTAAATAATAAAAAACTATAATATAATTTACATTTTTTACACCTTGTGCAGTTTTACATAGTTAAAATTATATAATCTGCAATGGACATTTGTTTATATTTAAATGATATAAGGTGTTTTTGGCCATGTCTATTTGTTATATGTTTATTAGATTGTAATGCCAATGTCATGTTTTATTAAATGTTTAAACTTCAATGTTTTATATATAAACTCTTATATTACAAGGTCAAAGTTAAAGTTTTAAATATGTTAATCTATTAAATTATATATATATATATATATATTCTTGGTGGATTAGCTTAAGTGGTTAAGTGTTGTAAGTCTCGAGTGGCTATACATTGATATATAAGGTCCTAACTTGATGTCCTCATCAAGTTAGCTTCGTAATCAGAGTAACATAACAAAAGGTTTGAAAACCACACTTAGCTTAAAGTATTGTAATTTAGGGTTTCCAAGGTTTGTTTATGATATGACCCCCCTAACAAATTAAACCACTCAATAGTGTTTCAAGCATAAAATTTGTACATGATATCAAATTGAAGTGGTTCAAAACGGACAATGAATTACATTCATAGGTATATCTACAATAGGAATAGGTTTTAAAATATATCAATGAATTTCTATGTGAAATATTTAGTAAAACAACCTACAATAGAGAGTTATTTACGATTGTTAGCATGGACAAATGTGTTTTTTTGGGAGAACCATTTAATATGATGTCATAATGGCATGCTTACAGTGGGTAATGAAACTAGATTCACAATTACATATTCCATTGGGAATTTGATTGATATGTCAAATTTTTTTACGTAACAACTTAAACTTGAGATTGTTAATAGGGCAAAATTTGAGAGAAGTAGTGTCTATTTTCATCTGACACTGAAAGTGCATGGTTAATTTTTGTTTGGAAATTAGATTCCAATGGATATCTCCCTGTGAAACAAGTCTTTAAAAACATTCAAATTTTGGTTAAATCTACTATAAAACCACTTAATTAATAATTGGTTTAACAATTTCCATCTTGGGTCAACAAGTACAATTTTAGGCATAACCCTCTCATACAATGTTGGAATGATGTTATTCCAATTGGAAAGCAAACTAGATTATGAGAGTTATACCAGTTTTTCCTTGAAAATATGGTTGTTCTTACTTATTTTCTAGTAGTTTATCAAACAAAAAATGTTGCTAAATTTTTTTGGTTAACTCTACTATAAAACCACTTGAAATATAATTGTTTTTACAATTTCCATCTTTGGTCAACAAGTACAATTTTAGGAAAAACTCTCTCATACAATGTTGGAATGATGCTATTCCAGTTGGAAAGGAAACTAGATTATGAGATACCCTACAAACAAATTTTTAAATTCGTACCATTTTTTTCTTCAAAATATGGTTGTTCTTACTTATTTTCTAGTAGTTTCACAAACAAAAATGTTGTTAAAAAATGATAGGGTTTTTCCCCTTTTTTGTTTTCTTTGGAAGGAAAAAAAGAGAAATTTGGATGAAGTACCATCTCATTCCTATATAAAAGCTACACTAGTTTTATTGTTGGGTTTGGTGTAGGATAATAAGTCAATGGTGGTGATTACATAGGTGAATAATTTATTTCCTGAAACACTAACTAACATTAGATAATAAGGCTAGGATCATTAGTGATATTACTACAACTATTCTCATAAGTGGCTCCTTTAGTGGATGATTATTCCCTGTGCCTAACATGGTAGGATATGAAATATCAATGATTCATTTGTGCTAGCATGGTTATATATACCTAGGCTAGGTTCAAAAGATATGAACTTGAGGTATGTTTGTTCATATTTCACTTGCTCAAGTTTTTTCTTGGGAAATATGTATGGTTCATTTAAATACCGAAAATGGAATAAAATAATAATATGTTTCATTATACATCCCTCTAGGTAAAATCCACAAAGAAAATTTCCATCTAGGTTGGAAAAAACCCTAATATTTAATTGGGAAAAGCATCTCATCATTCAAGAAATTGGGAGAGACCCATTTGGAATATTGGATAGAGCATACTCTTTGCAACCTTTAAGATACAATAGAGTATTTGGAGCATGGAGCGTGCGAGGATTTGGAGCACACTGGGAGCAATAGAAGGGAGGCAGCGTCGAACACTTAGAGGAGCTAGAGCAGTGGGAGAAACATGCAGGTAGAGTGAGGATTGGAGTACAGGAGTGGATTTTGGAGTGCATATTAGTTGGGGAAGAAGGTGAGGAGGCAATGAGAAGGGTAGGGCAGTGTGTGGGTGCTGGTGTGAAGAAGGGTGAAGCAGCGTGGGATGTGAAGGGATGTGAAGGGTGAAGCACAGATGTGATGGAGGTGGAGATGAATAGATGTGCATGTGTGAAGGGGAGAGTATAGCAGCAGCGTGGGTGAATGTGTGATGGAGGGGAATAGGTGGTGGAGTAGCGGGGAGAAGATGGAGTGGATGAGTGGAATCTGAGCTCAATGCCGAAAGAGCAAATACACTTTGATGCCAATGTAACATCGTATCTGGTGTAATGGAGAATCTGTATCTGGATACTAAGGGGGAAGATGTTCCATCTTCAAATAATAATGTATAAATATTAATATATATATGAAGGGATGATAAAATACAATGGATATTTCCGCCTTAAATATGGCTTGGCCATCAAATATTGAAGAGACATTTCTCTTCATAACTATATTTAATAATTAATTACTATTACTAATAGTTATAACCTATTTATTTACTATTTTATTGTTGTAACATTTCCTTCCCCTTGGGAAAGCTTTGTCCTCAAAGCTGATTTTTCTCATGCTATATTTTATCCTGGCTCTCTGTTGCACTGATGACTTGAGAGATGCAATTTTGATTATGACAATTACTTCATTTCGATTATTTTGTCTTGGTATTTGCATTAAGTATGAACTTGGTAAATTTTTCTTTACACTTTTTCCACTTGTGTGATTGCTTCTTTTAACTATGTTTGTCGTCAATTGAACAGACTTGACATACATGACGACCTTAACTATTTTTTGTGTTGTTATTCCCAACATATTTTGTGTCAGTTCCCTTGAGCAGGCTCTTTGTGCTTATAATGCTCCTAAGAACATCAGTCTTATCTTGTTTGTGATAGATATTATAGTTTCTTTCCTTGATGTTCTTTATAGAAGTCCTTGTGATGACATATGTGCTTCATGCATTTGTTATTGTGATATTATTGTCAAGGCATTGATCATTGTTATTGTTAGTAACATCGTCTTGGCCCTTATCACAATCTTGGTCAAGATCATCTTTCTCCTTGTCAAATATTTCGTTTCTATTTTCTTCATTACTAGGGTATGTTATATATTTGTCTTGCACAATATCTTGATTGATGCCATTACTCTCATTGGAAATGACATAATAGTCTATTGTATTTTCATCTTTTACATTAGCTTGGGTGGTTTGTTCTACGAGATTTTCACATCAATCTTCATTTTATTTAAACGTTTCGTCAATAGATTTCTTTATTTCATCTATATCCTTAAGGATTTTCTTAAGGATATTTATGAATTCGTCACTATAAGATGCAATGGATGTTGTACAAGGTACTTTTGGGCTTAGAGGTAGGAAAGTTATTATTATATTTAATAATAATAATATTGTTTTTTTTCAAAATTTAAATATTAAAATTAATATAATATAATATAATATGTTTGAACCTAAGGAATGGTAGGTGGGGGTATGTGGATGAATAACAATGGAATCTGAACAAGGATACGGGAGAGCCAACAAAGGTCTATTGTAGAGTAGTCTAGATGCACTAGCATTTCAGGTTTTCTCAAAAGAGAAGAAAGTCTCATGTGAGGCACAACCAAGACTAGTGTTAGATGAGGGAAATACTAGTGAAAGAACATATCTGCAGCTATAGGGTTGATTTTATCTTTCACTCAAATTGTACAAGAATAAAGAAGCAATGTGAAACATTACAAAAAATACAAGCATAAACAAATATAATTTATAACACATTCTTAACCATTAAACATCCATCAAACATCCAACACAACAAAATTTGACAGGAACCAAAACCATCATTTTTTATTATTCTTCTTAGAGTAATATACAAACTATTACATCACTTGTACAACATCATAGGATAGACGTCCATCACACAAACACCTCACTAGAATTATTTCTCTCAAAACTTCTCTCCTCCTGTCTTGGCCCTTCATGAATTTTATACAATTTACAACGGTTACTTTTGACCACATCAATACGGTTACAACCAAAATTATCATACTCAAACACATTAATACCATGCTTATCTTTCATTTCCTCCTCTTGTGCAATTATTCATGTATGCATTGTCCATTGATCTTTGGCTACCAAGTATTCAAAAACGGAGGGGCCACATATCATTGAACTTGCGAATGGGATAAGATTCTTGATCGCCTATCCTAACTTAAAAAGTATTAAATAATAGAGCCATTGCACTCTAAAAAAAGACCGTGTACCTTTTGTGTCAATGAGAATGAGCAATATCGGTTTGGATCTGTGTAGGTTGTAAAGCTCTCAAATGCGACAAACATTTAGAAAAACAAAAATATTGTGTCATACATAAATATATAATAAATATTCCATAGCTCATACAATTGACATTAATGAGTTGTGGAGTGTCTATTTGTTCTCCAAAATCATAATATTTTCATTTCGATCTAAGAAAAAAAATATTTTATAAATGGCATGGGATGTTGTATTAAGTCATGTTTTTTGGTTACCAAATATATTAGTCACATTCAAAATCCCTATATTTTTATCATGAAATACATATTGATCTAGATAAAGTTCAAGCAATTCTTCAATGGCTTATACTCATAATAGTCTCTTTGTTTGGAGAAATTGTAGGCATAATTTATTATTAGAGGAAGCTTGTCCATGATTTCTTATCACTTCTCTAATTACTAACCTTTGTAATAAAGACGCTATCAATTTATTTATTTCATTACAAAAAGTTTAACATTGTTTGTTCATTTATTTATTTCATTACAAAAAGTTTTAACAATGTTTGTTAGACCAATGTGATCCTTTTAGCATTGTATTTGAAAGTAAACTTCAAGGAGTGATCTTAAATTACTTAATGTTGACTATCTTGCATGTGTTAGCCAAATTGCATTAATATCTCATTTTAAATAAGGAAATAAATTCAGTTCTATAGAAATTACAATTTATGTTCAAATCCACAATAAGATTCAAGATCCTGAAGAAACAATTATATACTCTTATCAAACTAATCTATAAAATATCTGAAATATACACATTTATATATCCAAAATACAATTTACATTATATACTCTTGTCAAACTAATCTATTAAATATCCCAAATATACACATTTATATATTCAAAATACAATTTACATTACAACATTATTGGCATGTACTTTCAACACTAGAGACAATTAAGATTTTTATATGATTTGTGATCATTATATCATATTGCTCTACATAGACTCATGTAAATGTATAAATTCATATATCCAAAAGGAGAAAGGAAATATATTGAATATAATAATTTAATAGTATTGCAATATCGATTCAACAAGGCTGCCATGTATATATATATATATAGATATAGAAGTAAAAATTACCAATACACATTATATTAATTAGATATAATACATATAGTTATTTTACTACATTGAACCTTTATTGGCGAACTTATTTTGCAATGTCTTAACAACTTCATATTTAATTTTGTTGTAGTAATTGTTGCATAACGACTTTAGTTCATTATCTCTTATTGCTATGATCACTTCATGTCTTCTTAAAACTTCAATGTGCTCATATAGTCGTGCTCATAGATAACTTTCTAATTCAGAAAAGAATCACATTCAAATATTCTTGGTTCATCTTTTATTATGTGTGTCATTCTTTCTTATGACAAATCTATTCCTCTACAAATCCTCAATCCCCAAAAATTGAAATCCTTATAGACAAAAAAATAAAAAATAAAAAAATGCGTATGTCACTTTGAGTAAAGGTGTAGTTCTTTGGTGAAAAAATATAAGACTCTCGTTCAAAAAATTAATGGTAAAGCCAAAATTGTTTCATGGTTTCTACCAATGTTGAAATCTCCTAGACATAGGTTTTTCCGTGTAGGTCCACTCACCATTTACATCAATACTCCCACCTAATAATATTCGGAGAACATGATCAACTTGCACTAATAATATTCGAAAGCATCTTGTTAAAATA
This sequence comes from Pseudotsuga menziesii, assembly GCA_001517045.1. Taxonomy (NCBI): domain Eukaryota; kingdom Viridiplantae; phylum Streptophyta; class Pinopsida; order Pinales; family Pinaceae; genus Pseudotsuga; species Pseudotsuga menziesii. The sequence continues at coordinate 6,743 of LPNX010407584.1, read as the reverse complement.
AAAAAAAACTTATTTTATTATATTTTATAGATAAAGTGGAAGAAAACATGATGCAATACATATAATGCTCATATTCATAAATTATTCTTATATTGTCGTCATATTTAATATATTTCATTAATAATCTTTGGGTATGGCAAACAATTGATTATGTGTTGTTGTAAATATCTTTTTTTAGTAGAACCTAGTTATTGGGTTGAGAGATGCTCTACAGCCTAGTATGGAGAAGAGATCTTGTAACGTAATGTTTTGTAACGTTCCTCATGTAATTGTTGGCTATAAATATTATTATGGAGATGTTGTAAGGTTATGTAAATTTGGCTATAAATTTTATGATGGAGATGTTGTAATGTTATCTAATGTTACTCATTGCTCCGAGAGGTACTCTACAGCCAGTATGGAGGAGAACTTGTAACTTTATGTAAGGTTGTAAATGTTCCTCTTGTAAGGTTCCTCTTATAAACTTCGGCTAAAAATAATATTTCCAATTATGATGGAGATGAAAGTAAAATAAGATAAATATATTTTGTTAACCATTAAAAAAAATAAAAAAACAAAAAAATCTAAACTATACTCCTAATAATAACCAAAGATACAAGAAGGGGAGCTTAATTCTCGCTGACAAATATTATTTCCCACATCCATCCACTTAATCACACAAATAATATTACAATAGAAAATATACCAAAATTTTGCAGTTTATAAGGCAATGCACAGTACATGATAAACTTGTGCAGTCGGCGTTTGATGATTATGAATTTTTTTAATCTCAACACATAAAAATTAATGCCCCCGACTACCGAGTCAGAGTCAACGACGTGAGTCACTGACGCAGTTTACGGGGGAGTGAACAAAAGAAATGGTTACCATGATTCGGATGGAAATTCCCAGGGCTATGAAAGCGATATTCAACGCGAGCGCAGGATTGGTCACGCTGGAGCGACAGATCTTGATATAGAAGACAAAGGGGAAAACGATTGAGATGCAGGTGCTATGGAGAGATCCTGTGAGTGCCGAAGTACGGCAGAGTGAGAGCCATCGTGAGAATAATGATCAGAAAAATGGAGCTTATTGCGGCCGTGACGGAGGCTCTCCATCTGCACTGCAATCGGGCTGAGCTCCAGGGCTTACTTTGTCATGCGTGTTATTACAGTTGCCCGCATAGTGCTATCTTAGTTACTATCATGTGATTTGGTATGTTTAGGGTTATCTGGTACTTTATATCAGCTCCGAACATCGTGGCATGCATGATGACCAGGTTTGTGTATATCTTGGTTTTCAAGGGTCTAGAGGGATCAAATTTTCTAGGTGTAAACTTCTTTTCATTTCAGGTATTATATTTAAGAAGGTTTGCACTTCCAGAGATCTGATCTCTATCTACTCTTGATAGATCCTGAGATTTAGATTCAGGTTGGTTTAAACATTTTTAATTTAGAAAAAAAATCATTTTTACTCCAAAACGAAGTTTAAAAACTAGCAAACAAAAAAATATATTGAAATTTCAAATTATTAAAATAAGATTTATATTAAACATCATACTTTATCATTGTCAACAAAAGCAATGTACTCTGACTATCCAATCATGTTTTATGTTACAATATAATTTTGTTATTATTTTACAATAATGCACTTCTCAGCAACCTTGTCAATATATTTTTTACTCATTTTTAAATGTATTTATTTTCCATGCCTTAAACTATTTAGAGACATGACAGCATGTCGAAAAGTGGAAGCAGTGCCAAGCACTTTCCATTTCCATTTATGACCATGGAAAATAAAAAATTAAAAAGCACAAAATAACAAACAATTCGAAAGACATATTATTGATCACAATACATATAAATTCAATATTTATACAAGAGGTGGTATCGATGATACTAAGGAAAATTGACTACACAAAACATCTATATCATCATATTTACCATAAATACAATCTAAACCATCACTATATTCAAATCATTGGAATCATTTAGTGTTGTATGTGGCCATATCTAAACATATGCGATGGAAACCATTAGCATGCCTAATAGGGCTTTGTGGTTACCTATTTTCATTTTCATACTATAAATGGTCATTCCTAGTTGAAGATAAGTTCATCCCTTTAAATATGATGTCTTCCCTTACTAAAACAAATCTTCAATTTTGATGAATAAAACCTTATAATTGTATCAAACAACAATAACATAAGAAAATGTTTAGTTGTCTTTCCTATGACTCATTTATCCACAACAAATGAGCACACTAATTAATTTGACTTAATAACCAGAAGTTTCATGATATTATTTACCATTCTTCCACAATACATATAGAATATGCATCTCTGACATGCTCGAAACATTGACATCGATGCTGAAATTTGAAGTTAAAAATGCAACACTAACATGAGAACCCTAACAATAACGAATCGAGACAACTAAGGTTGAGCAGGCGAGTAATATGGCAGATGGAATCCATAAAGAGGGAAATTGATTAGTATTTTATGGTACTTATGTATATTTATAGGTATTTTTCATTTCATTATAGGGTATTGGTTCCAAAGAAGTCCCGTTGTATTGCTATCCATCACATTAATTTATTTAACATTTTGAGGCATGTTTAAAAATGTGTCTTTCATTTGTTGAATTTTAATCACATTTATATAGAATTTGGATCTATTAATTTCTTCTATTGTATTAATTACAAAAATGTTTTAACATGTTCTCTATTTCTCATATTGTGAGGAGATATAAATATTGGGGGTGCATCCCATGATTGTTAGAACAATTAGTTGGGTGAGCATGAAGGGATATAAAATGAGTGCTCAAATCCTCTATATATAAAATGAGGAATTGAATCCATTATGAGTCAGAACCCTCCACCAGTTTTGTGGAATTTTTCTACTTCTTCTTCTACGTCGAAACACTCTACCTATAAAATATCAAGACCTAGCCTCTTATACAATGTTGTGTTTTATCTCTCCTTGTTTCTTGTTGAGAAACCTTGACACTTTGTTTCTCGTTCTACTTATTCATATTGCAAATTTTCATATTTACTGCATCTTAGGGGATTACTAAGGGTTATTTATTCATATTGTAAGCGTTCAATTATATTAGGGTAAGAATCAATAGTTCTCAACATTGCATTTAAATATGAGTTTTATTTTTTTAATTTTATGGTGTCATTTGAATTAGTGATATTTCCAAAATGTTAATGATACTTTCATTTATTAGTAGGGTTAATGAAGTATTAGGTTGTCTACAAAAGTTTTGTTCTTATTGTGGTCTTAATGGCATATTGAACCTATCAAAAGGGGGTGAATCCAGGTGCAAGTACCAAGGGGATTTTGTAGAATGATATATGCCAAAAGTTTGACATTGAAGAATTTCATTGCAAAGGCGCCTTAAATTCTCCTTTCTATGATACAACTTTGACAAGTGAAAATAGATATATCATATTGTTATGATGCATTTTTGACAATTTTGAATAGTATAACGTACCCCTTGCACCTCAACTGCCATTTTGTGCGAACAAGGGGTAAGACAATGCTTTTCTCTGTTACTACAAAAGAGTCAATCATGTTATTGTCAAATATTCATGTGGCCATTCAATGAAAACACGCTCAAACAAAGTGATAAAGTCTAAATCACATGCATTAAAATCAATCATTCGACAATCCATAATCATCCACCTTATCAGAAAACAAGTACATGCAAGTTACATGCAATTTACTTAGTGTAACAGACCACAAGTCTTAAAAGAATTACCATACTCTTCAATTTTCATTTCTTATTTGTCTTTATCCAAGGAGATTTATACCAATGTTCCCCAGAGTTCATGTATTTATCCAATTATAATTTTCACCTTGTTAACTTATTTTCGACACACCTTTTTATACATACCATCATCTAAGGCACAAGCTGTTATGTGTTATCTTCTTTCTATCATTATTCTAGATTATAGCTTTCATAAGGGAACTACGACATAAAATACCTTCATTTATACTAACAATGCTAATCATAATCCATAACCCAATATTGTGATCTAGACATAATACCTGCAAAGCATTCTTACCTTTTTCGTGAACACGATTTCTATCCAAAAGGAGAAACACTTATTTTGCAGCTTCAAACCGTGATTTCAAACATACCCAATTTGTTTAACCGCATTCCATCGTACCATGATATGCGGGTTCTTAAATAACATATGAGTCTCTTAAGTGATTACAATCATTTTTAGTCGTTAATCATTCGTCATAAGCTATCATTCCCTTAAGCAAAGATGTTATTTCTGAAAGTGTAATATACCCAAAAACAAGTCAATAAATTCCCTTTGAAAACCACTTATACTCTTGGTATTGTAAAACTCAAACTTATTGCAAAACCATCACTAAAGGGTGTTGGACATTTCGAGGGAGCTTGCTATCTTGACTAAGCATGAGTCAAATGTAGTTACAGTCAAACAATTCCAACCCTTAATCAGTAACTTCATTTCTTATTAGATGGTATCTACATTCTAACCATTATGTAACCAATCCTTTTGTATTTTAAAACAAACATAGGGCATCACTTAAACAATTTACCTCGTCATTATCATATACATAATTATATAAGGAAAAACCAAGATAATAATATGTACAATACATCAACAGCTCAAGAATTGAGACCATGTACGCAAAACAAGACAAGGAAAAAAATGCAACAATTATCCATATACAAGAGGGATGCCAATGTACGTGGTTCACCCAATTCCATGGGCTACATCCACCAAATGGTCACATTCTATGACATTTATTTTATTAATGGATTTCATTCCGCAACAACAAAATTGTTGCCATACAATTCTATTAGATCTCAAGAGACTCCCTCTTCACAGAGTACTTTTCTAATATGTAAGGTTGTTTTATAACCCCATCATCTTAATTTTCATAAACATCTATCATTCTGTCCTAGTAAACCTTTTTTTAAACAAACTAAGCATCCTCCTTACTGCAATAGGGCATACCCATTCTACAAACTTTGGGTCTGGTTCAATACATGCAAGGAAATAAAGCTCAAAATTAATTAATAGGACTCACCAGCTCACAAGGATTCATGTTGACTAAAATAGTTAGTCTTTATATACCTACAATGCTAACTATAATTATTCTCAATTCAAGTTTCGGATTAGATCCTTATTTTTTATGCGCAGTGTAAAACGCTACAAATTTAAGGTTTGCGCTATCATGGGTACTAATTCCTTGAAAACACATTGCACATATGCATATATATATATATATATCTATATTGTCAGATCAGACTCACTCCTCTAGGGTAAGATTTCAAGGAAAACAGTGTCACACGCAACACAACCACTAATAAATAGCATACTAAAATACTTACAGATCTCAAATAAATGAAACCACTCTGTGACCAATGAATTGGAGATCATATGCAACATGGCAGAGAACAGAATTCCTAAAAATACATACTGCTGAATAATATACCGCTTATTGAGAGAATTAAGGTGGGGTAACCTGAAAGTAAAGTCTCAGAGGGAAAATATGCAGAGCCTTTCCCCAAACTGGACTCCTGCAGCAATCATACAACTAAGAACCAAGGTTTTCAAGCTAGAAACATTATTATTATTTCGAGAACCAGCCTTTCTCTATTGTCCGATTTATTATTTCCAAAACCTGCCTTTCTCTATTGTCGGGACTCGAATTCGATTCCAAGGGACCACCAATGACACAAATTTAAATCTATGCCTGATCCATATGTTTCATGGGATGCGACTGTCATTGGGCACTATGTTCATCTATACCTTAAATATTTAATTTAATCTTTGTTGGTAAACCCCTGTTGTACACATGAATGTAATTCGTTGTTCAAGACAAAGATCTGGGCAAAAATAATCAAGCACCCAATGGAGTGACTCTCCATGGAATCTACGTTGGAGTCTACGGGATCTACACTATATTGAAGCCCACCTCGCCTTGATAAGCATAGATGGGGTTATTAAATGACGGCAGAGAAGGGATTTTTCCATTATTCTTTGACCCACAAAAAAAATGCAAGTAAGAGTCGTGAACCAACACATACCGCCACATCCCGGAACTTGCTGCATGATCCAACAATCATTTTGATGAGCATCCCCTCTACGTGAGTATCATGGTGGACCAAGGAGAGCGAGATAACCGGCTAAGGAAAATTCGATCCAAGTCAGGGTGGTGTTTCAACTGTTTTCGAATAAAATGGAAAACATAACCTTGGCCAAGCAGCTCCCCTCCCTTCTAAAGCACACAGAGACCATCCTTAGAAAATCCCAGAGAAACACTCCAAAAGAAACACAGAATTCGTTCTCGACAAAGACACAAGGATTCCTCCACCGTTAGAACATGGAAACTCACTTGCTCGAAAATCCTAAATCCATCTTCTCCCATGAGAAAACCAGAGAGAGAGAGATACCCTTCACGCGTCCTTTTCGCCCCCTTTTAACCATTGCCCCTACAATAGCCTTTTAGCCTCCTTCCTTAATCGATGCAAAAAGGCAGAAACCTATCTCCCACATGGCGTTCATGCCCGAGAAAACTCCTCCACTAAAGCTGGAACATGTTTCCCTACAGCAATTAGGCTTACTATTTCTACGCCTACCAAAACTGACAGCTAAAATCTTGGCAAGAAAAATCTAGAGTAAGATCTGCCATAAAAATCCTTCATAGGATTCTCTTACCTGAGTTGGTCACGTCTTCCTCCAATTAATAATTTGGTAGGAATCCAAGGAATATA